>PVJS01031511.1:0-23354 GCA_004027185.1 Glis glis | reverse complement strand
CTTTATTTTTGAAACCGGGTCTCACGAAGTTGCGGAGGGCCTCACTAGGTAGAGAGAGAGAGAGAGGGAGAGAGAGAGAGAGACAGGGAGAGAGAGAGAGAGAGAGAGAGAGAGAGAGAGAGCTGACGCTGGCCGCGAACCCGGATCCTCCGGTCTCCGCCTCCCAAAGTACTGGGATTACAAGCGTGGGCCACCACGCCCGGCTGTAATTGCATCTTTTTAAGATATTTCTATGACTGTGCTTGTCCATGGTATTTTATAACATTTACTCAACCACATCTTTATCCTGTATTGACAGTAGGATATATTTAATATGTACATACTCTGACATGTGTGTAAGTGTATCCTGTGGAATGTGCATTTTCATGAATAGTATATTGTTATATTTCTTTATGCTGCTATAAAAAAGGATGAAAAACAGTGACTATGTCAAGGTACACTCTACTGAATCCACAAAACTACTTCTGTAAATTTTTGTGGTTTGAGCTATTAAATAACAATGTGTTTTGCTTTTTCGCAAATTTATAACACCTGGTTTAAGAAAAATCTGAAATCCCTACGTGTTGTGGATTCCTATGTGCAGCACATCTGATAGGTCTTGGCATAAAATGCAAAAAAAAAACCCACTTAAGATTAATTCCCTTATTCAAATTAGCATGTACAGTGCCAAAAGTGTTTTCTGGAAAGACCTGTTAATGTTTTGGGAAATGCAAAAGATTAAAACAAAGGAAAAAGAAGGCAAAAAGCCAAAGTGAGTTTTCCTTCTTACACAATGAGTTTATATCGATTCATGTTTCCTTCCTAGGTTAGAACTCAGGAACCATACACATTTTCATGTGAAGTTGATTCATAATTCCCTTTTTGTAGAGGTGATAAAAAGGCATTATGTATGAATATCCAAAAAGATTACTGTGTAATCACTTGAAAATAGCCAGCATGGAAAATTGCTAAAAATGATAAATGTGTGACTCTGGACATAATTAGAGTTTGTGAAATCAGGCATAGTATTGTTCAGATGTTTGAACATATGTTTGAAAGCCCAGAGCATATCTGTACAGAATTGTTCTCTATTGTAGAGCAATGTTCCCTTCATTTTAAACTCGTTTGTATTATAAAAAGAAAACTGTAAACCACATATATCAGGTTAATTTACATTTATATCATTTGAAATGCTATCTTTTAACATGGCCTCTAATGTTTCACTATGTCTTTTAAGGCACTATGAACCTATGTTGATACTTTATGAATATCTGGATTAGAGTATTATATTTCTACTTTTTAACTTAAAACTAGAAACTTTAGTGGTAATTGTGACCCTTATGTAAACTGTATTCATTTTATACATATTGAGGTTTTCATCACATTTAATACATATAAATATTGTTTGTATTTGATTTAATCAAATAATACTTACATGGTCTTGTACACATCATGCTGATTCATTTAGTATTCTTATCCAACTGCTCCATATCAAACAATTCACTTTATTTTGAAATAATATATATTTTCACAGGCTTCTCAAAGTCTCTGCTTCTGAACACATTTCCATCTATCTTCAAAGCAGAGATGCTCTTGGTCAAGTTCATGAAAACTTAGCTAAATTTGTTTTTATTGGGTCTTCTAAAATTATGTGATTTTTTTTCAAACTTCAGAAGATAATCTTCCCTGGTGTAAGCACACTCTGACAAACACATTTCACAAAATAATTCTTTTCTACATAGTTGTGAGAGGATAAATAAAGTGTCACCCTCACTTTAGGGAAGAAAATAATGATCTCCAGGCCCAGATACACCTCATTAATTGCTAAATCCTTCTCTCCATGGTCATTTCCTGTCTTTCACAACCAACTGTTACACAGATTGGACCACCTGAAGTTTAAAATGAGCCTGTTGCTGTCTCCCCAGTGATCTATGTGCTGGGACATGTGGCCTATATAAGCATAAGTTAGCACTGATGTAAGTGCAGAATAAATGGGTCAAAAGACAAAGGCTTATGCTCTTCTAATAAACACTCCCGCTAGAGCTACATCTAGGGGAATTTTCCATCAACACCTTTTGTTCAAATTGTTCAACTTGCTATTACCAGAGCATTCATATATATCTACAATCACAGGGTTTCCAGATAAAATTCAAGATTCTCAGTAGGATTACATTTCAGAAAACAATGAATAACTTTTTAGTATATTTCAAAAATATTGTATGGGACATACTACTCTAAAAAATAATTTGTTGTTTATCTGAGATTGAAATTTAAGGGAATATCCTATATTTTATTTGATAGACCTGGCAATCCTGCAATTATATCAGGAATCCGGTGAAAACTAAGAATGTCAAGAAAATAGAAGGGAGACCATTAGAGCAGAGAAAGGGGAGAAGGGAGGTTGGAAGGGGTATTGGGAACTGAAATTGGCCAAATTGTGTTTTTATATACATATGAATATGCCAGAATGAAGCCCATAGTTCTGTATAGTTAATATGCACCAATAAGAAAAAAAGATATTGTTTATGAAAAAAAAGACTTTTTACAGATGTAAAAAATCACTCAAAACCTACAATTCTATGAAATTAGGTTGTGGCTTGGATTTGGCCCTAAAGCCATGGTTTGCCAACTCCTGTTTTAAGTCATCAGCTCTCATTCCATTATGAACCTCGACTGCTTTATTAAAATCACAAACTGACATGCATATGATTCTTTTCTGAATTTACCTTACAACTTAAGATCAGCATGAGTTGTTAATAAGGAAAATGCTGGCTCTAAATTTCTATATTCTGACAAATCATCCAGCTGAAAATGTTTTCTACTGTTTGTACAAATAAGAAACTCGGTCTTATCCATATTTCCTTTCTGAAATCCATACATTCTCTTTTATTGTCACAAAGTTTGCTCATCTTTAATCTTCTGTTACTCCTTACTTTCATCACAGAAAAAAAAAATGGAAACTTAGTTAAGTGGTTCTAAAGGGACTTTAAAAATCTCTTAATTTAAGATAGTTGAAAACCTAACTGGATTGATTCTATTGCAAATGAGTAACTTTGGATAAATCATTGAGTTTCCCAAACATTATCTAATTATTACTTCATTATTCATTTTAGTCAAAATATTCATTGAAATATATTGTCAGACTACTCACGATCTCGTTCTAGCATCATCATTTTGTCCTTACCCTGATCTCTTAACCCCTGGGTTCTAAGATCTATATTCAGACTTAGATACGTACTTAGGCTGACTTCTGGATCTCCCTACCTTCCTTTCAAGCATTCTCATTAGCAGTTCTCCTGTAGATTTTGGTTTACTTACACATTCTGCTTCCTGTAAATTGCTTTACTTCCCTCAACTCCTTCCCACAAGATGTGATTTAAGGACAGGAGAGCAACATTGAAACATGAAGTTCAGTGACAGTGTTTGATAAGTGAATGCAGTCATTAACAAAACTTTGATAAATTGCATAAGATTTATTATTATTGCTAATGTTGATGTTGTTTTTCTCCTGTTTAAGGCTGAAAGTATAACATATATGTAAACACATTTAAATGTTTTTCAATTTAGAAATCAGCATTTTCTCATTTATTTTGCACTTTTACATTCTAGAAATTATTTCACTGCATTTGTACTTTTTACATTCATCTTGATTATCCATCTTGTCATCCATCTTCCATCTATGACTTAAAAAATCTTGGTTGTTCAGTAAGTTACTTGGGTAGTCTTGCTTGGATATTTCTAGACTTTCTCTCTAGATAATATTATTTGAAAGTGTATAGTGGCAACTTAACTCAATATATATGTATAATTTCGAAAGTCTTCAGCTAAGAAGAGAGAGTGGACATCATCTACACAAGGATAAAAAGAGACTCCATGAGATTGAGGGATTAAAACATCAGAATCTGGGAGTAAATTCCCATTGGCAGTATGAGAAATGGTTTTAGCCATTGCTTGAAGTAACATTATATAACAGGTTAGTACAAAATGAGAAAGTTTTTCTCCTACTAGTTGTCTTTTGATCCTTCAGTTATCAAATCTTGATCAGATGCTATTGTATCATCATCATGTCTACATTTGACATTTTAAAAAAATATATAACTGCAGTTCTCAGACTTAGAACTTTTGGGGAAGATACAAAGGCAATCTAATTTTGTCATTATGATTGTTTTTATATTTACTCTTCTGGACCAAATTATGTCTTCTCAAAATTCATATGTAAAAGCACAAACCCCCCAATACTTCAGAAGATAGAGCCTTTAAAAAAGGTGTTTAGCTTTAAATGAGGTCCTGTGATGGGCCTTAATTCATTGTGACTGATGTTCTTATAAGAAAGGAAACTTGGTATTATGATGCCTCCTGCATGGTTCTTGTTGTTGAGAATGACTTTGGCTATTCTGGTTTTTTTTGTTGTTCCAAATAAATTTAAGGACAGATTTTTCTATGTCAGTGAAGAATGACTTTGGTAGTTTAATGGGTATTGCATTGAATCTGTAGATCACTTTTGGAAGAATGGCCATTTTGATGATATTTATTCTGCCTACCCAAGAGCATGGGAGATCTTTCCATCTTCTAAGATCTTCTTCAGTTTCTTTTTTCAATGTTTTATAGTTGTCCTTGTAGAGGTCTTTTACCTCCTTGGTTAGGTTTATTCCCAAGTATTTTATTGTTTTGGGGGATACTGTGAGTGGAAATGTCTTCTGGATTTCTTTTTCAGTGGATTTATGGTTGGCATACAGAAAAGCTAGAGAACTTAAAAAAATCACCACTAAAAAAAAACAACCCAATCAAAAAATGGGCAAGTGAACTAAATAGGCACTTCACAGAAGAAATACAGCAACAAGAACTATGCAGGAGGCAGCACAATACCTGACTTCAAACTACTACAAAGCCATAGTAATAAAAACAGTATGGTATTGACACAAAAGCAGACATATATACCAATGGAGCAGAATAGAAAACTCCGAAACAAAGCCACATACCTAAAGCCAATTGATTTTTTGACAAAGGGGCTAAAAATATCCACTGGAAAAAAGATAGCCTTTTCAACAAATGGTGCTGGCAAAATTGGCTAACCAAATGCAGAAAAATAGAAATAAACCCTACATTCTCACCTTGTACAAGAATCAACTCAAGATGGATCAAAGACCTAGAAATCAGACCAGAGACCTTGCAGCTACTTGAAGAGGGCATAGGTCCAACACTTCAACACATAGACACAGGTAAAGACTTCCTCAACAAGACCCCAAAGGCACAGGAAATTAAAATGAGGATCAATACATGGGATTGCATTAAAATGAAGAGCTTTTGTGCAACAAAGGAAACTATCAAGATCCTCAACAGAGATCCAACACAATGGGAGAAGATTTTTGCCAGCATCTCCTCTGATAGAGGACTAATATGTAGAATATACAGAGAACTTAAAAAAATCACCACTAAAAAAAACAAATCACCAATACAAAAATGGGCAAGTGAACTAAATAGACACTTCACAGAAGAAGAAATACAAATGGCCAATACATGTATGAAAAATGTTCAACATCATTTGCAGTCAGAGAGATGCAAATCAAGACTACCCTGAGGTATCACCTAACCCCAATAAGAATGGCAATCATTAAAAACACAAATAACAACAAATGCTGGTGAGGATGTGGAGAAGTAAGAACTCTAATACACTGCTGGTGGGATTGCAAATTAGTACAACCACTTTGGAAAACAGTGTATAGGATCCTCAGAAGAATGGGAACGAACCTACCATATGACCCAGCAATACCACTACTAGGCATCTACCCAAAAGATCTGAAACCAAACTACCAGACTAATGCATGTGTATCTATGTTTATAGCTGCACAATTCACAATTGCCAAACTTTGGAACCAGCCAAGGTGTCCATCAACAGATGAATGGATTACAAAACTTTGGGATATGTAAACAATGGAATTTTACGCAGCCATAAAGAAGAACAAAATTACATCATTTGTAGAGAAATGGAAAGAATTAGAGAAAATGATGCTAAGTGAGATTAATCAGTCACAAAGAGTGAAAAGTCGGATGTCCGCCCTAATATGTGGAAGCTAGATAGAAGGAGACTTAGAAGGGACTCCAGACAAAGAAGAAGAAAACTTTAGATGAACAAAGAAGATGACCTAACTGAGGGAGTTGGGAGGGTGGTGGAGGGAAACACACTAAAGCACGTGATGTATATATACAAACTTATAAGACTCAATCACTATGCAGAGAACTAAAGGGAGGGAAAGGGGAGGGAATAGGGTGGGATTTGTGGGAGGGCTGAATGAGCAATGTGTGCATGTATGATTCTCGTAACCTGACACTTATCAAATGTATAATTACAATGCACCAATAAATGAATATAAAAAAATTTAAAAAATAAAATAGGAAACTTGGACAAAAAAAGAGCATTTGGGAATACAACAAGAAGCCAAGGACAAACCAAACCTGCTATTGCCTTGAGTTTCAACTTCTAGGCTTTAAAACTGTGAGAAAATTAATACCTATTGGTTAAGCCACTAAGTTTGTGAATAATATTTTGTTATGGCAGCTCTAGAAAACTAATATAGTTACCATTACATTTTTGGAAAATCTGTCATACTAATATAAAGCTACCTTTTAATAATAAACCAGCTTTTATAAAAGAATAAGAAATATTGCTAATTTATTATTATTATATAGTAAAAATATTCTCTGAATGCTAAAAATGTCAATGAAAAATTGAAGTAATTCAGTGAAGGAGCAATACAATAGAGAAGACTCTAAAGAAGATTAGCTATTTCCTTGCAAAAGGACACAACTATCTATCATTCAGTATAGTCATGCACTTGCTATTCAAAAATATTAATTAATATTTAATATTAGCAATTACAATGGAACATGCACATCAAAAGGTAAATATAACCCTTCTCTAATTACGATGTAGTTTTTACACATTTATTCCTACTATCCTTCCTTTTTTCCTCATAATGATGTTCACAAATATGTCTCAAATAATTAACAATATAGTTATATTCAGGACTTTATTGACAAAGGATCAATAAATCACATTAAAAGAAATTAAATATGAATCTAACCTGAAATATTTTCATATACCATTAGCATTGATTTTAGATTTTTATATTTATATTTTATACTATTTTTGTAATTTTGTCCTGAAAATTATCACAAGTTATCTGAATTCTAATTTTTATCTGACTAGCCATCTAAAGTCACTGTAATATGCCATCTTTTTGATCATTTTCTGTGGTTTAGTCTCCCAGTGGATTGCCAGGGAAAGTCTGATATTTTAATGAATAAGAGAAGAGATTCTAGAGACAGTTTGACTTCACATACTAATATTTGCTGCCTTTAAAGTATAATGTGCTCTTTTAGCTGTATAATAATGTAATAAAATACATATATAATATTCTGCAAATGGCTTTAAGATAATCCAAAACACATAAATGGCTTTAAAAGTCTGCATAATGTTATAACCAATAGTGAAAAAAATCAGACAGAAGTTTCCTACTATAAATTCCGAGTACATAGTCCCCACACACATGGATGCAGGAGGATTCTCACAGAGAGAGGACTGTGTGGAGCACAGGAATAATAATGGTGAAGTGGAATTGGCATCCGTCAGATCACAGAATGAGCTAGTTGATAAAAAAAATCATTTAATAATGGGCATTTACCCCACAGTGTTCCACTGATCATGTTTCTATATCAGAACAATGACAGAAAAATCTCAAGATTGCCCCATGCTTTCACCAGCTAAATAAACAATATTTGAAAATTGGTATAAACCTGATGGAAGAAAACCTTGATGAATTTGTCTGTTTTCTAGATGTAGATCATTTTCTTCCCTTTACCTTCTCACCTGATCCACTTACCAAAGTTCATACAATCTCCTTCAGAGACTAGTGTGTAAATTCCCCCCATTCTAACCACCCCCAGTCAGGGACATTAATTATATTTAATAGCAATGTGCATCAGCAAACATCTTTTTGTCTGAATCTTCATTTTTCCAGTGCTCTGTACTCTGAATTCCCACAGTTAATACAGAGAAAGACATTTAAGTTTATCATGATAGGAAAATATCACTAGTTATCACAATCACCCACTCCTCCATCCTTGTTGAACACATGGCTATCAGGGCCAGTCATGGACCTGCCTTTGGGTGTTGTGATCTTTCTCTCTTATTTTCAGATGTCATAAATTAATGACAAGAAAACAAGTTCTGAAGTGAAGTTGCAAAAATGACAGAAGTCATAGAATCCTATAAAGTCAGTAATTACAGTAAAAGCCATCGTCCAATGGTAACCTGGTAAACTTAAACCATATGATCATCAGTTGAAATTAAATAATAGTGCTGTGAGCATGTATGTCCCTATCAGGCTTCATTATGCTGTATGATTACAATGCATCAATAAAATTAAAAATAAAAAACAGGTGTTATGACCAGAGAGGTGCCTCAAGATGCAATTAATTGAAAAACAAAGTATTAAGAGAGGACCTTGGGGAAACTAATGAAGTCCTCAAATATTTTCTCACCAAAATTCTACAACACAATGAAAAAAATCAAGTGTGATATAAATGCTGTCACACTGTGCTATTAGGTTTTAAGAAGCATTATTCCAATAATTAGCCTATGATTATAACTTATAACATCTACATATTAAATATAAAATACACTTAACTTGTTTTTATAATTTTGGGTTTTTTCAGAAAGATAAGTTCTCAGTATTTTTTTACATTTATTTCCTTTTTAAGAAAAATAGATGTCTTGGATCAGGAGGATCACAGGTTTGAGACCAGTTTTGCAATTTAATGAGAACCTCAGCAACTAAGCAATACCCTGTTTCAAAATATAATGTACAAAGGGCTGGGGGTGTAGCTCACAGGTAGAATGCCCCTGGGTTCAATCCCTGGTACCACAAAAAAGTAGATGTCATTAGTGGATTTTTGAAGGTTGTGTATAAAGATTATACCTTCAAAGTAAGACCCTAGGTGCAGGCAGAACAATCCTGGAACAAGTGCTGACACTTTGAAACGCCACCCATGAGGTCCTAACGAGTAAACAATTAGTAAGGCCATCTTCAAGTCTTATTGGCTAATAGTGAATAAAAGAAATATCTCCAAGCCAATCCCCTTTGGAAGCCTTTCAACTACCATAAAATATTGATGATAACATGGGATGTAACATGCCGATCAGTGTTTCAACATCATGTGGTGCCTGCAGATTGTACTGAGGAATATCAGAATCTCCATGCATTTGAATGATTTAGGGATTGAGTCAACCCTGCAATTACTTTCGAAAATACCTTGAACAGACTAATTTTCTGCACACAATTACTATCATTGTCAACAGGTGAATTAAGCTTTAAATCTAGGTCATTATATGTTCTGCTTGGTAGAATATCAAAAGATAGAACTTTGACTACCTGAAAATTTAGCATTTTACCCTGGTTGCACATAAATTGCCCTCAGTGGATTTAAGAAAGTGCTCAGATTAAAATCCATGAGGTAATCATCATCTGGCTAATGAATCAAATGTTTATACCAAAAGATTTTATAATATAGTATGTATATGTAAAACCATGATTTTAAAAATGAAAATGCATTTCCCCAGTTAGAGTTTAAAAACTAGGAAACACAAAGGAATATTACAAATGTGACCAATCTTAATAAACAGACAAACTAAATTGAATGAAAGTTTGTAATGAAATAGAATTATGCAAATTTTTTGGTTTCTATGGAAATAAAATATTTTAAAAATGATTTCAAAGCAATCCTACTGTGAATGTTAATTAGAAAATGAAAGCATGAGCTATGAAAAGTACTTTTAATTTTTTCCTACATTTTATTATGACAATTTCAAACTATAGAACAGCTGAAACAATTTTAAAACCTGCATTACCATAACCTAGATTCTATTATTAACATTTTCCCGTACATGTTGTATTACATACCTACCCATCCTTCTATCAATTCATCGGTTCAATTCTTTACACATGTCAGTGTTGTAGGTGTCAATACACTACACCCCAAAACACTACAGCATGCCTATTGTTAGAGTTCAATATTTGCAAATATTTTATTTTTTGAAAAAATTCAAAAAGAATGAAATACTCAACTTTTAGTTGCACTGCTATTTAAAGTTTCACAAATGCATTTACTTATTTTGCATAATCTCCTATCAAACCGTAGAACATTAACACAGAAACTATTGTGTTTGTTCATAATAAATTCCTTCATCCAGACCCTACAGAAGCAACCTGGTATTTTGATTTTTTCCACCATAGATCAGTTTTACCTATTCTTAAAATTCATATAGATGGGATCATACAGAGTATACATGCTAGTTTGTGATGCTTTTATCTCATAACGTGTTTTTGAGATTTTTACATATTTTAGTGCATCATTAGCTCATTGCCTTTCATTTCTGAGCAATATTTCATTCTCTGTTCCCACTCCCTATTGATGGGCAACAATACTGTTTCCTGTATTTTGCTCTCATGAGGAAAAATGTTATGCCATTTTTGTAAAAGTCTTTTTGGGAACACATATTTTCATTTCTCTTGGGTAAATTCCCAAGCATAAAATTCCATAGGGTAGGTTCATGTTTGACTTCAGAAGAAACTGCCAAATCTTCTTTCAAAGATATTGTAAGTGCTTTTGTTCCTAAAATAATATGAAATATTAAAGATCATTGACTTAAAACAACCTGCGGTATCAACAACATAAAATTTTTAGAAAGGATTATCAATAGACCAATACATATGATTACAGAAGAAACAAATTACTTTCCCTCTTGGGTCTTTTGATTATATTCAATACTTTATTTAATACATTTAAATAAAATATTCAATAATTCAGTGCCAAAAAGTTTAGTCTCAAAGAATTCATTTTCACGTGTAGTAAAATGTGATTTCATTCTTTAAAAGATAACAGCCTCAGAATTCATAAAATTTATGTTCAATAATGATGTATTTTAGGAAAAAATACATAGCAATATATTTTTAAGAAAAATCATAGTGATAACTATTGGCACCATGGATCCTATTTTGTATTTGTTAATTAAAAACTCCATATGATTTTCTCTTCTCCCCAAACACTGGTTTATTCATTCATAATTTTACTTATACATTCAAAATTAATTCATGGGGGACCTACTATGAATCAGGTATTATTCAAGATCTAGAACAAGGCAAATATATTTACAGTAGATTTTGGTATAATTTTACAATTGCCCCATTCTGTTCAATATTTTTAACATATTTTTCTTTTGCTTTAATGCTCCTTACCTGCCTTTCCCATCTTCTATTAGCTAGTTATAATACATTCAGTCTGAAAACTTACAGAAAAACCTGGTCAAAGTCAGCAGTCTCCACCTATTCTTGGAGAAGCCATGAATGCCTGCATTGCCTTCCATGAGTCAAATGAACATTGAGCTTCAGGGGACACAAATAATCCTCCAGGGACCAGAACCTTTTTCTGAACTGCAGGCTGGTTTACCCAGATGCTTCTACATACTCTAAATCCTTCTCTCCTGACTTCTGCTGATGGCTGGGGTCCTGCCAAGAAGCACTCAAGTTTACAGAGATATCCTCCACTGAACAGAGACTAGTGTTACTAGTGTTTCATTTCCTATTGAAGAAATGAATAATGTTTCATTTCCTATTAAAATCAAGGTCTTTCAGACACCGGGCGTTAGTCCTCTGGTTCATGAACCAACATCCAGCTGTGGGGTGCTACCGTTCACAGCAGACAAACAGCACATTTGTCATTTCTGCTTTACCGGTCTTCCCTCAAATGCTCTGGAATTATCACACATGTTGCTCCTACACCTATGGATGCTGCCTGTCCCTAGAGGAAGAGTCATGTTACAACCTTACATCTCTCAGGCCTTTGACTTTGTACTAGTGTCCTAGAACTGCTACAACAAATTGCCATACACAAGTGGATTAAAAACAGCAGAAGTTTGTCTCACAGTTTTGGAGGCGAGGCATCAGAGCTACAGTATTGACATGGCTGTATTCTTTCCCAAGGCTGCGAGGGAGAATCTTTGCCTCCTTTCCAACTACTGGCAGCTCAGTGGCATTCCTTGACTTGGAATACATACCTCCAATCTCTGCCTCCACCTTCGTATCCCCTCCCCTCCATGCAATATTTTCTCTCGGTGTTTCTTCTCTCTTATCATTGGATCCAGAGGCTCTTCTCATTTAAGATGATCTCATCTCAAGTTTCTACATTACTTACATCTTCAAATGCCCTTTTTCCAGATTTTCCAGATAAAAGTGTATACACTTCAGTTTGGAAGTATATATATATATATATATATATATATATATATATACTCATTTTGGTGGGCCATAATTCAACCCATTGCCAGCTCTGTTAACAACACTCTTCTATTATTATTCTTCTTTTAGGCCTAATGAGTTTCACATTTGAATAAAGAATATTGTCAAGACACACATAACTTATTTAATGAAATAAATGTTAAATATTATTGTCAAAGTATGAAATATTAGCCTCAGCTACATAGTGAGGCCCTCTGCAACTTAGTGAGATCCTGTTTCAAAATAAAAATAAAAAATAGGGATGGGGGTGTAGCTCAGAGGTAGAATGCCCCTGGGTTCAATCCCTGGTACCGCAAAAAAAAGTAGGAAATAGTTATTTATTAATTTTTTCTAAAGAATAAATATTAAACTTTATGTAGCATGATAGTCTTTGATGTAGTGTTAGTAGTTGGGGGTTAAAGAAAGGGAACGTATCTCCTTCATTTTCCTATAGCAGAACTTTGGAGATGCTTCTTAGAAAACAGTCCAGGGATGAGATTTTGAGAGCCAGCTTCAGTTTGGTCTCCCCCTCCTGAGAATTATCTAAGCAGTTTACCTTCTAAAAGAATCACCACAAAGAAAAACACGTGGAAGGGACTCAGCCCTCACACTGATAACAGTGTGCCAACCCTCCTCAGCTCATAGCAGAATGAAATGAACAAGAAGGGAATCCAAAGTCATTGCTATTTCTTGATTCTCCACAAACCCTGATTTTATAAATCTTGTATTCATTTGCAGCAGTTTCTTTCATTTGGGGCTTCTCAATGTTGACATTCGTTGTTGGGACTGCTCACAGGAGGGTGTTTAACAGCCTATCCTTGCTGAAAACCTGTAGCTCGGCTTCCCATTTATGACAACCAATACTATCCCCAGACATTGCTATGTCACCTGGGGACCACAGTCACTCCCAGTTGAGGACCGCTGGTCTAAGGGAACACTATTAATACTTACAATCAAAATTATATCCTTAAGCCGGGCATGGTGGCACATGCTTGTAATCTCAGTACATGGGAGGCTGAGACAGGAGGATTGCAAGTTCATGCCCAGCCTCTGCAACTTAGGGAGACCCTGTTTCAAAATAAAGAATAAAAAAAAATAGGGCTGGGGGTGGAGCTTAGAGGTAAAATGCCCCTGGGTTCCATCCCTGGTACTGAAAATAAATAAAATATTAAAAAAATAAAATTATATCCTTAAAAAGACATGTCTGTTACTTCAAAGTTGTTATGAAGCCATCCTCAGAGATTTTAATGTTTTTGCATTAAAATACTTTAAACATTTCAGATTCTCTACAGTTGAGCACTTGTTGTTATTGTTGTTTCATTAGTGTATTTTTCAGATAAGAGCAACATCTATTTTACCCTTTTTGAGAATCGACAGGTTTTTTTCAACCTAATAGGGTTATTTGGGCCTCTTACATTTCAGGTCATTAATTTTAATAGTTAAGACGTTGTTATATAGCACTCTCAGGAGAGGAAGGTACATAATGATAATTTTACTCCTGTGCAGGGAAGTATTATTTTCCTTGGTAAAGACAAACCATTCCTTTGAATTTAGAAGCATTTAGTTGCTAAGGCTCTGTTACCATTTTATTTAAAGCCCCATTAGCCCCAACATGCTGAATAATAGCTCACTATTTTGCCCCATATATGATTCATTTAGAGAAGTAGAAAAGCTCATAAAAATATCTATCTGGTATTTATAGACCTTCTGTCTCTCGGTAATATTATAGGATGTGTTTCTGATTAAACTGGAATAAAAAGGAAACAAGCAAACAAAAGATAGGGGAAACAAGTGCCTATCCTTTATTTCAGATAACATCTCATTCTTACTTGAATATATAGTACTGTAAAGTTACCTATTAATATATCAATACCCATTTGTGTGGCAAAAGCTATCCCAAAATACTTTCAATTATTATTTGAGTTGTTTCTAATCTGATTAAAATACAAACCACATTGGCTGTCATCTTTCAGATCCTAGGAAGTTTCAGAGTTCGGTAAATTCCTAAGAAGATAGGTCAGTTTGGGTAGTTTCAGTGCAGCAGGACATTTAGAAGTATGATTAGCAGACCATGAAAAATGCCTGAGTCCTCACTGATCCTCCCTTTTGATATTACTTTCTTTATACATCCTTTCTAGGTTTTATGGGACTAATGATTACAGAATTTTGAGGTAAGGGGACCCTTAAGAAAAAAATAAAAATTACCAATACTAACTTAGGCTTAGAATCATGAAATGGGTCCCTGCAAATGAAGAAGGAGCTCTGAAGCTTAACCTTCCCAGCCACCGGATCTTTCCAACCATTATCATAGCTACATTTTTTTCATATCCCTGAAAAGATAGGGACATTCTAAGTCATAATGAATGTAAGTCTGACCCTCACCTCTAACAGATCTCAGGGAGAGATGGGGCAGGATTGCATACCAGAACCGTTCATTGTGGTGTTCTTTTTATTTAATTACCATTGGCTAGCATATATACTTATGCTTTGTCTTATTTTTCTTCAATTTTATAGTTTCTATATACCCCCAACTTTTCTGTACATGTTCTTATTTTATTAACATCTGTGGTTAATTCCATCTATTTATTACAACTGATGAACCAAAATTGATATGTGATTGTTAACTGAGTTTACTCTGTTTTATACAGTTTTACAGATTTTGGAAATTCCATAAAGTTATGGACCCACCATTAAAGTATCAAACAGAAAAATTTCACCTAAAAATCTCCCATGCTTTACCTATTTTATTCTTCCCCCATCCCAGTGAGCCTCTGGCAACCACTGATCCTTTTCACGGTCTCTAGTTTTATTCCTTTTCCATACTGTCATATACTTGGAATCACATAGTATGTCACCTTTCAGACTGGCTTCTCTCAGCTAAGAACAGGTATTTGAGTTACCTCTATGTTTTTTGTCACTTTTTTATTGCTGCATAATTTTTATTGTCTGAATGTATGTATCACAGTTTGTTTACCCATTCACCCATTACCTCTAGTTTTTGGAAATTATAAAAAAAAACCTGCAACAAACATTCCTGTACATTTATTTATCTTTGAAGTACTAGGGGATGAACCTAGGACCTCATGCATCCTAGGCAAGTGCTGTACCACTGAACTACATCTGCAACTCTCCATCTGTACATTTTTATATGGATAAAGTTTTTCAATCTTATCGGTAAATCCCTGGGAGCACAGTTGCTTGGTCATATGTAATGGCTATATTTAGCAGTGTTAGAAATGTCCAAACTATCCTTCAACAGGACTGTACCATCTTTATTCCCACCAGTAGTGAATAAAAGTTTTTTATTTTAATGAAGTCCAACATACCATCCTTTTCCTTCATTGATTATACTTTTTGTGTTGGTGTCTTAAACACTGAATACCAAGTCCAAGTTTACCTAAATTTTCTCTTATGTTATCCTCCAGAAGTTTTAAAGTTTTAAGTTTTACATTTGGATCTATGAGCCATTTTGATTTATTTTTGTATAAGATGTAAGTTCTGTGTACTAATCTGCCCACACTTCCATAATGAAATGCCCTGGATGGGGTGGCTCACACAACAGCAATTTGTTTTCTCGCAGATCTGGAGATTCGAGTGCCAGCTCAAGGTCCGGTGGGTTTCATTTCGGGTGAGGGCTGTCCTTGGCTCGCAGGTGGCCACGGTCTCACGGCATCCTCACTGGCATTCCTCTCTCTTTGTGTTTTCATGAAGCCACAGTGATATAGGATTAAACACATGGATTCCCAAATTTATTGGCTTACCTCCCCCCTTTTAAGGAAGAATAATTGCTCAGTGTCCCCCTGGGTGCCTCCACCACCCTTTTATTTTTATTCAACACCCCCCAATTGCACCCCAGGCTACCACCCTGGTCCAGGTAGAATTGCTGACTTTGGGAATCTGTGGATTAGAGCATTATCTTTCTGTCCTTAGTTAATCTTAGTAACTTGTTTTCATGTGTATGAGTATGTGTGTGGTACTGGGGATTGAAACCAGGGGCCTTCTACCAGTGAGCTACACCCCTGCCCTTGTATTTTTTAACTTTGAAACAGGGTCTCACTAAATTGCTGAGACTGGCCTTGGACAATGAAATAAATGGCTCTGAATAGAAAATTAAATATAGAATTTCCAAACAAACAATGGAAAATTCTAAATAAATATCAAATTTATAAAATCACTAAAGAAAGAAAGAACAGCACTAAAATAAATAGTATAAAATAGTGATGGAAGCCAGATGTGGTGGCATGCACCTGTAGTCCCAACTGCTCAGGAGGCTGAGGTGGGAGGATCCCATGAGTTCAAGACCAGCCCAGACAACATGGTGCGACCAAGTGCTGTGCGCATGTATGTCATATGTCACTATCACTCTGAACTACATGATGATGTGAAACTACAATGCACCAATGAAAGCATAATAAAAAAGTGATAAGGGAACAATTGAATAAATAAAAAATTTAAGTCATTAGGATAAATGTGTATGAGCCGAGTTTTCTCTTTCAGATTCAAAGCTCAGCTATAACACTCTTTTGTAATTTATGAGAAGTAAAAGTTAAAAGTAAAGGTGGGACAAATAAATAACTGGTAGATGTAGAAAATTAAGGGCTGGGACAGCAAAAGCAATACTAAACAAGATAGGATTTAAAGTTAAAACTTTTTATTTTTTCTTTTTGTGGTGCTGGGGATTGAACCCAGGTGCATTCTACCACCAAGCTACACCCCAGCCCTTTTTATTTTTTTATTTTAAAACAGGGTCTTACTAAGTTGCCGAGGCTGGGCTTGTACATATGATCCTCCTGTCTTAGCTTCCCAAAGCTCACCAAGTGCTGTATGCAAGTATGTCACTATCAATGTGAACTACATTGTGATGTGAGACTATAATGCACCAATAAGAGTATAAAATAAAATAAATAAATAGGTTAAACAGTAATATTATGTAATGATAAGAGGTACAATGTATGCTTTTTCAAATGTGACCATTGTAAGCCACCAGGCACTACAAAATAAATAATAGCTCCTAGCAATATACAGATAAATCTTTAAAAATTCAAGTAAGCATCAATCTGACATGATAAACTAGATTCTTATGACTTTTTCACTGAAAACTACTAACACTGAAAAAAAGTAATGGAAAAAAATCTTCATTTTTTGATTAACCAGAAAGAAAAATATGCAGAAGCCAAAAAAAGCTAAGTGAACTTGAAGAAGCAAAAAGAGAAATCGAGCAAAAACCTGCCTTTCACAGACAAAGCTCTGGATGTACTTCCAGGAAAGAGTGAATAGGAGATTCCCATTTTAGATAGAGCTGAAATTTCAAGACTGCAAGTGAAAGGGTGAATTGGAAATCACAACACACACACACACACACACACACACACATACACATACACATACACACACACATACACACATATACACACACATGTACACACACATGCACACATGCACACACATACACACACATATACCCGCACACATACACACACACATACACATACACACACATACACACATACACACACACATAGATAACAGAAAGGAAACTGACTCTCAAAATTTAACAAAGGATGGATGGGAAAACAAAACAGTTCATAAAAATTAATAGCCATCTATAAGCCCTATGAGTTTTCAGCCCAAATTAACTATACCTAAATGGTATGAAAATAATTTTAAGCCAAGAAATGTTATCAAATCTTTGCAGGTTAGGTTAATGCCTGAGACTCTGGTGATATAACTGTTTATGATCTTTGGATGTGACTTCCAAAAAAAAAAAAAGAATAACAACTACAGCAGCAGACCATTAAAACTTGTAAAGAAGCCAGGCACAGTAGTGCATGCCTGTAATCCCAGTACTTGGGAGGCTAAGACAGGCCTGAAGCCAGCATGTAGAAACTTAGAACCTGTTTCAAAATAAAAGGGGTTGGGGGTATACCGCAGAGGTAGAATGCCCCTGGGTTCAAACCCCAGCACTACACACACAGAAAAAAGAATCAGAATATCACTAGTGACGACAGTAAGAACCACAGAAAATACAATAATATTCTTATGATTTTTAGATATTAGAATTATCAAAGCACATAAAGTAAAACGTGTGTTATTATGTTTAACATTTTTAAAAGAGACTAAAAATGAATCAGAAGCTAGAGACTACTTTAAATGGCCAATTAAATTTGAAAACAACCAAAGAAGTATTTGAGATCACGATGTATTTATATATACATTCCTACATACACACAAATTAATTACAGACACATCATAGGAATGTGCATATAAATTATAGTGCAATCACAGACCATCGCCGACAAATACAAAATCTTAAATTCAACAAAAAGGAATAAATAGCAAATAGCAAAGTACCTTCAAATGAACATGAATTGTAAGACAGCTTAATTTTCAAAAGGAACAATGGAATTCAGTGAATTGCATTATTTTATAAAAAATAAAATAAAAGTTTGCCACTAACAGATTGTTTTTATTTTAATTCTTATATTTACAATTATTTTTAACTAATGCACAAAAACATACAAAACTGTATATATTAATGGGGGTATATGTAATGTTTCAATACATGTAGACATTGTGTAATGTTCAAATTACTTTAAACATATCTATCTCCTCAAACATATCATTTCTTTATGGTGAAAACTTTAAAATCTTTTTTTTCTAGTGTCTTGAAATATGTAGTACATGTTGTTATCTATAATCACCCTACTGTAAAGTAGCACACAAGAATTTCTTGCTATCTCTCGGTAACCTAGTAACTACTGACCAATTCTCCCCCATTCGTTCCCCCCACATACACACTTCCCTTGCCTCTGGGAACCACCATTCTACTGTTGACTTCTGTGAGATCAACTTTTTTCTATTCTACATAAGAGTGAGAGAAATCAGGGCTTGTCTTTTGGTGCCTGGCTCATTTCACTTAACATAACGATTTCCAGTTCCATCATGTTGTTGCAAATTCCAAGATTTCAGTCCTTTAATGACAGAATAGTATTCCATTGTGAGTAGGTAGTACATTTTCTTCATCCTTTCATCCATTGATGGACCCTGATGTTATTTCCAGTTCTTGGCTATTGTGAATAGTGCTACAGTGAACATGGGAGTGTAGAAGTCTCGTTAACATGCTGATTTCATTTCCTTTATACACACCCAGTAGTGAGATTGCTAGATAATGTAGTAATTCTGTTAACTTTTTGAGGAACCACCATACTGTTTTCTATAATGACTGTGTAATCTACATTCTTGTAGAATGTGTGCCAGGCCCCCCTTTTCTTCACATCCTCACCAGCATTTGTTATCTTTAGTTTTTTATAAGAAAAAAATTGTAACTAGGGTGAGGCAATATCTAATTATGTTTGATGTTCATTTCTCAGATGATTAGTGATATTCAGCATTTTTTCATATATAGGTTGGTCATTCGTATGTCTTCTTTTGAGAAATGTCTATTTAAATCTATTGCTCATTATTTAATTGGGTTATCTCGTGGGGTTTATTGGTGTTTATTTTGTGTGGTTTTCCTATTGAGCATTTTTGGGGTTCTTTATATATTCTGGATATCTGATACATAGTTTGCAAATATTTTCTCCCAATCTGCAGTTTGTCTTTTTACTTTATTGCTTCTTTCTCTGTGGAGAAGCTTTTTAGTTTGATGTAATATCGTTTGTCCATGTTTGCATTTGTTTTCTGTGCTTTGGGGTGTCCAAAATTATCCTTTATGTTCCTATGTCCTGAAGCCTTTCCTCTGTTTTCTTCTAGTAGCTTCACAGTTTCACACCTTGCATTTATGTCATTAATCCATTTTGAATTGATTTATGTAACTGGTGAGAAATAGGAGTCTAGTTTCATTCCTCCACATGTGGATATGCAATTTTTCTAGAACTGTTTATTGAAAAGACTGTCCTTTCTCCAGTGCTTGTTCTTGGCACCTTGGTGGAAAGTCTTCCAGCTACAGTTGGGTGAGTTTTCTTCTATACTCTATTCTGTTCCATTGGCATATGTTCATGGCAACACCGAGCTGCTTTCATTACTACAGCGCTATTATGTTTTGAAGTCAGGTAGTGTCATGCCTTCTGATTTTTTATTTTCTTTTTCCCCAAGATGGCTTTGGCTATTTAGGGTTTTACATGGCAACAATTTTTACTAAAGAAAAAGTTGAACGATGTACTCTAGACAGAAAAAAAGGTATTCCAGATAGTTAATCTAATATATAAGAAAGAATGAGGCTTAAAGAAAATAATAAATATGTGAATAAACCTAAACAAATATTGGCCTGAAGAGGGTTAAAAAGTAAAAGGAAAAATTAAAATACATGAAAATAATTGAATATTAGTTAAGTAAAATAATGAGAGCTGCAAAATTTTAAGGTCTCTTTGTTGTTATACATGGGTTTGGCATGCAATTAAAAACCACAAATAGAATAGTAATCCACACTCTGTTAGAAACTCCAGATGTTATCAGATGAATATAAGTTTATTCTGGAAATTTAGACTACCTTTCTCAGTATTTCATAGAACCAATATCATCAGGATGAAGGAGATTAGAATAATAAAATTAACAATCAAAATATATTACAAATGTATGGAACACTGACCCCAACCACTGTAGAATGCACATTATTGCTAATCATAAGAAATATTCATGAAAATTATATTTTGTTGTCCAAAAAGCAAACCTAGTATCATATAGGTCATACCCTCTGCCTAAAATGAAATTATATTAAAAATCAAGCCGGACATGGTGGCACAAGCCTGTAATCCCAGTACTTGGGAGGCTGAGACAGGAGGATCACAGGTTTGAGACCAGCCTCAGCAACTTAGGAAGACTTAGGAGACTCTCAGCAACCTAGGAAGACCCCCTTTCAAAATAAATAAGCAAAAAAAAATTAAATAAATAAAAAGGTCTGTTGGTATAGCTCAGAAGTAGAACATCCCTGGGTTCAATCATCCCCAATACCACAGGAAAAAAAAATCAATAATCAGGAGTTTACTTAATACAATGTGTTGAGCCGGGCATGGTGGCTCACGCCTGTAACCCCAGTCCTCGGGAGACTGAGACAGGAGGATCACAGGTTTGAGAAAGGGCTCGGCAAGTAGTGAGACTCATCAACCTAGCAAGATCATGTTTCAAAATAAAAATAAAATAGGGCTGGGGGTGGAGCTCAGAGGTAGAATGCCCCTGGTTCGATCCCCAGTACCATAAAACAAACAAACAAAAATAAAATGTGTTGAAATAGTTAAGAAATACACTTCCAGTAGGACATAAATCACAATTGAAATTATAAATTATTTATAATCCAATGATAAATTTTCTACATGTAAAATTTATTAAGCCAGGCGAGGTAGCACACACCTGTAATCCCAGTACTCTGGAGGCTGAGTCAGAAGAATCTCAGATTGAAGGCCAGCCTTAGCAATATAGCAATATCCTCAGCAACTTGGAGAGACCCTGCTTTGAAATAAAAAATAAAACAGGGCTAGGGGCATAGCTCAGAGGCAGAATACCCCTGAGTTCACCCTCCAGTACCAAAAACAAACAATAAAACCTTATTAGATATAAATAAAACAGTAACTACAGGAAAACTGATAGCCTTAACTGCTTACATAAAGGCCTTAAAATTAAAAAACTAAGCTAAGCTATTAAGAAAGGCCTTAAAATTAAAGAACTAACCTAAGCTATTAAGAAAGTAGAAAAATAGAGAAAACTTAGAAAGATTGAACAGCAACAATAAATATAAGACTAGTCCAGACTTCTTGAATATAAAGAGCAAGATATATGTGTTGGATGAGGGGGCCTCTGCCAATGACTAAGCTTTGTTATGGAACTGTAATAATTCTATGTGAGGCATTTAATTAAATAAGCAGAGCTAGATCCCTGTTTAGAAACTTGAATACTCCATTGTAAAGGTGCCATTTTGGCCTCAGTTGATCTATAGCTTCAGTTTAATTCCAATCAAAATTACTTCATTTTATTTTGTAAAATTTGACAAGTTGGTCCTAAAGTATGCATGGAAGGAAACATGTGCAGAAAAGAAAACTTTAAGAAATAAAGAAAGGAATGGCATTTTCTTCCCCAAAATGAAGAACTGTAAATCTATAGTAATTAAGACAACATGACATTGACATATTGATTGAAAAATAAAAAAGACCAGTGGAATAGGCCACATAAACTACAAGTGAACTCACACATAGTCACATGATTTATTGAAGACATAGCATTGAAGATCAATGGGAAAACGAGAAACTGTTCTACAAATTGTGTCAGAACAAGTAGTTATCCATATGAGAAAAAGTAGATTTGTACTTATCCATCATAAATTCCAAGTGGATTAAAATCTTACATTTAAAAGGTAAAAAGTAATTTCAGCAAAGCATATAAAAATTTTTCCCATGCTCTAGGAGTAGGAAAAGATTTCTTAAGCAATACACAATAAATACTAAGCAAGAGAAAGACAGAAGGGGGAGGGAAGGGGGTGAGAACTGGGGGAGGGCTAATTGACCGATGTGTGCATGTATACTTCTACCACCCTGAAACCCATCAAGATGTATGATTACAATGCACCAATAAAAATTTAAAAAAATGTTTAACAATGCAGGAAGGGCTGGAGAGGTATTGGAGTGTTATAGCCCCTGCCAAGGGTATGCAAGGCCTTGGGTTCAGTCCCCAACACTGCAATTAGTAAATAAGTAAATATGACAAAAATAAATTGAGAACTTCCACTCATCAAATACACAATGAAGAAAATGGAAGGATAAGCCCAAAATAATACATTTAACAGGATATATACCGAACATAATCGCAAAGGATTAATATATCAATTATTTTAACTCCTATAGATCAGTAAGTAAAAAGGGAAACAACCTAGGGCTGGACGTGGTGGCGCACACTTGTAATCCCAGTACTTTGGGAGGCGGAGACTGGAGGATCCAGGTTCGCGGCCAGCCTCAGCTCGCTCTCTCTCTCTCTCTCTCTCTCTCTCTCTACCTAGTGAGGCCTTCTGCAACTTTGTGAGACCCGGTTTCAAAATAAAGTATAAAAAATAGGGCCGGG
>PVJS01031510.1:0-23356 GCA_004027185.1 Glis glis | reverse complement strand
TTTTTTTTGCGGTACCGGGGATTGAACCCAGGGGCGTTCTACCTCCGCGCTACACCCCCGGCCCTATTTTTATACTTTATTTTGAAACCGAGTCTCACGAAGTTGCGGAAGGCCTCTCTAAGTAGAGAGAGAGAGAGAGAGAGAGAGAGAGAGAGCTGAGGCTGGCCGCGAACCCGGATCCTCCGGTCTCTGCCTCCCAAAGTACTGGGATTACAAGCGTGTGCCACCACGCCCGTCCCCGGCTCTATTTTTTATTCTTTATTTTGAAACAGGGTCTCACTAAGATGTGGAGAGCCCCACTAAGTAGCTGAGGCAAGCGGGGAACAGGGATCCTCTTGTCTCAGTCTCCCAAGTACTGGGATTACAAGCGTGCGCCACCACGGCTGGCTATAAAACGGTTCTTAAGATCTTGTCGAAGAGGGAAAGATGTCGTTCACTCTGGGTTCTCTGGCTGCAAAGAGGAGGTTGGCGGGGAGTGGCCCCGCCAGCATCCCTGCCCCAGCCTGTCAGCCCCGAGTCTCCGCCTGCCTTCAGAGCTGTCACCTGCCCCCACCCCACCCATATTGTCACCCCTAACCCAGCTGCATCCTGGGCCCCATCTCTTCTGATCAAGGTGCAGAAAACTCCTTTTCCAGGCTAGAAAGAGACATTCTGACAGGCAAAAGGATGCTTCCTCTGGGGCCACAACACTGGTTCTTAGCTGGGGGCAATTTTGCTGCCGAAGGGACAGACATAAGACAAGGTCTGGAATTTTCGGTTGTCACAACTGGGGGGAGGATGCTAAGAGCACGTAGTGGGCAGGGCCTGGGGATACCGGTAAACACCCTACACTGCACAGGATGGCCCCCAGCAATGGGGAACTACCCAGCCCCAAATGTCAATGGTGCAGAGGCAGGGGAACCCGGGGGCAAAACGATCCGAGGTTGCTTCGTACTTTTTGTTGTGACTTTCCAACTCTTCCAAAATGCATTATATATTATTTTGGATTAAGAAAAAAAAAAACAGTTTAAAGAAAGAGAAACTTCCTTTTAACTGATGTAAGCTTAACACTTGAAAGGGGTGAAAAAAAAGACTAATTATGAAGGCGCCAAGGAAAAACAGGAAATACAGAAATAGAGAAATAAACAGATTTAGAGAACTCAACTTGACAAATATTTGTTGAGCACCAGTGAAGTCCAGGGTGCTGCAGCATGCCCGGCTGGTCCAGGCCACACAGGACGACATCCCAGGCTAGGAGGAGGTCACACCGGCCTGCGGGGTAGGATCTGACGGGCCAAGCGAAACCCTCCACGGTCTGAGACAATATGAAAAACGAAATTGGGAAGGAGGGGGCTTTCGCAGGTGGGGGTCTGGAAAGGCCTAGGAAGAACCTGACGGGGTAGGTGGGACTCCTGGTCACCTGAGGCTAGCCTTCTGTGTTCAGGTGCAGGCGGCTCTAGGCTAACTGACTTCCCTAGTCTCTGTTTTCTCGTTTGTAAAATTGGTGTCGTAATGAATGAATATTGTTGCCTTGAAGGATGCATTGCAGGTCCAAAGGAGATCTGGGATAGAAATGGTTAATGAGGGCATGCCCTCTGACCTACCCCTGACCTAGGGTTATAAGGATTAATCCAAACGATGCCTGGACTCCTGGCACACTGCCTGGTGCCGTGGTTGGCCACGTGAGCCTGGTTATCAGTAGAGAGAGCAAGACAAAGGATGCTCCTGATCAAGTAAGAAGGCGGCAAACCAGAGGCAGGTGTCAGGGGCTGGGGGTATGGCTAGAACCTGTACCCTAAGTGCGGTCAGCAGGCCAGCAGCATTGGCAACACCCAGGGGCGTGTTGAGAATGCAGGACGCTCAAGACCCTGCCCCGGATTTAAGACATCCGCAGCTGCACTTTGACAAGTGTCCTTGGGTGTGTACGTCATAGCTTGAGGAGTGGAGGGCTGGACCACAGATGAGGTGTGTGTTGTCGGTGCAGCTCAGGAGTGGGGGGCATGCTGGGGAGGAACGTGCATGCCCTGCCCCAGAGCCTGAAGAGATGATGGATAGAGGGATGAATGGATAGGCCAATTAAATATATGTTTATAAGTTAACATCTATACATATGCACTTTCTTTGGCAAGTGAAAAGTGTTGAGTAGGAGCTGGTCGCAGCAGCCTGTAGATCTTTGGCAAGTTTGGGCTCCAGAGGGATGGCCAGGTTAGTAGAGATCTTGGGGGTAGGAGCTCAGCTGAGCTGCTGCAGGGGGTGAGGACGAGGCATGCCCCCTGAGGAGTCCAGGGACAGGGACAGCGGGGCTGCTGGGAGAGGCCACTCTTCCTCTAGATCTCTTCTCTGAGGCTGCATCCGGGGAGTAAGGCTCTTGCTCCTTTTGTACCTGGCTCTGGCTGCAGTAGTTCTTACTCTGTAGATGTGGCGCGGGCTCCAGCGGGGACAGCTGTTGGAGCACTCTCTTTGGAGCTACTGTAGTGAGCCCACTTCCGGAAAGGAGGGAAAGCCACAGCCACGAAGCCTTGTTCACAGGCAACAAGGCCCCAGCCAGGGAACGTTGGGAAGAAGGCCCTCGCTTCCCCAGGCCAGCCAAGGGCAGCTTTCATCCCGGCCTGTAATTACCGACAAAGAGAGATCCGCCTCAGAATTTTAACTTTCCTTAAACATAGGAGAGGAATCAAAGGACGGGTGGGGACCGTATTCCTGCCGTACCTCAGTTGTCTCGCTGGGTGTCTGGAGGGTTGAATTAGGGGCCCTCACTGTATTTTGAGGGTCACACTATGTTTGTGGCGAGCAAAAGAGGCTTGACCTTCTCCACGGTGGGAGGCCTTCCAACCCCCTAGGGACAGCCCAGCACGGTGACCCCCCGACTCCAGGCCAGTGGACTCGACTCTCCAAGTGGGCGGGAGTGGGGCGATGCTGCTAACAGGGAAAGCAAGGGGATACTTTGCCAGTTCCAAGTTCAAGTACTGCCCCCAGTGGGCAGGGGACCCTGCGGTCACCTAGAAATGCTGTCTCAAAACTGGAGGAGGAGGGTCCTGTTTCAAGCTTTTGCCAAAAGCACCATTGATGCCGGGCGTAGTGGCACACACTTTGTAATCCCAGTACTGGGGAGGCTGAGACAGGAGGATCGCAGGTTTGAGGACAGCCTCAGCAAATAGTGAGACTCTCACTAACCTAGCGAGACCCTGTTTCAAAATAAAAATAAAATAGGGCTGGGGGTGTAGCTCAGAGGTAGAATGCCCCTGGGTTCAATCCCCAGTGAGACACACACACACACACACACACACACACAACCATTGGTGGGAGACTTGGGCTTGGCTTGGATGAAGGATTGGATGCTGGACAACGCTCACTGAGCGCCCCCTGGTGTCCAAGAATCAGCTTGCAGCCCCCTTCCTTCCCACACCAGGGAGAACCAGTGTGGCTTAATCCTTGCACGGTGATGGCCAAAACTCCTCTGGGATTTCTTTCTTGGGCAGGGACTGGTGGACTCTCGGCTGCAGACAGCGCTGTGCTCACTAGTGCCTCACACCAGCCCAGTGGGCTGAGGCTCTGGTGGTGGAGTGTGTGTGCACGTATGTGTGTGTGTGTGTGCAAGTGTGCATGTGAGTGTGACTGCATGAGCGTGTACAAGTGTGCACGTGAGTGCATGAGTGTGTGCCTGCGTGCAGGTGTGTGAGAATTCAAGTCAGTATAGGTATATGAGTGCGAGTGTATGCTGGTGCAGTGTGTAAGCGTGTAAGCATATGCAAGTGAGTGTGCATATGTGCACATGAGTGTATGTACATGTACACATGAGTGTGGGTGTGCAAGTGTGAGTGAGCATATGAGTATTGCAGGCGTGCATGTGAGTGAAACAAGAGTGTGTGCAGGTGTGTGAGAACATGTGGGTGTGTGAGTTCAAGTCAGTATAAATGTATGAGTGTGCTCTGGGTGTGCATGTGAGTGTATGCCAGTGCCCAGTATGTATAAATGGGTAATTATGTGCAAGTGTGCATATGTGCACATGAGTGTGTGTCATGTATACATGAGTGTGCAAGTGTGAGGTGCATGCGAGAGCATGTGTGTGTGTGAGTTCAAGTTAGTAGAAGTGTATGAGTGTGCTCTGTGTGTTTGTGTGTGTGTGTGTGTGTGTGTCTGCCTCCCAGAAGGAGCAGGCTGGGGCAGTTCCTGGTGACACAGGGCGGAGCGAGCACCTTGGATTCCCGGCTTTTCATCTGCGGAGCGCTTTCCTAACCCAGCGCCTTTCCTGCGTGTCTCTTTCCCACCAGGCCTGGCAGGAAGATGGGCTCCTGTGGACGGGGACTCGCGCTGGGATGCTGCCTGCTGCTGGCCTTTACCTGTGGCCCCGTCCTGAGCCACGTGCCCCGTGGCCTGCAGGAACAGCAGGAGCAGGAGGGGACCCAGGAACCGCCGCCCCCGCTGGACCATGCTGAGAGGTGAGGGCGGTGGCCGCGCAGGCCCAGGAGCTCTGGCCCCCGGCCAGGTCAAGTCTGGGTCTGGTCCCCGAGTGCTGATTCCTTGGGAGATGTAAAGGGTGGAAGGGAAGGCTGGGGAGCAGTGCTCAGGGAGGCTGGTCCTGGAGGAGGGACACGCCATTTCTCCTTCCAGTGACGTGGGCACCTGTGTGACACGGAGGTCAGCAATCCAGCTCTAAAGGACCATGAGCCTGCCAGAGCTTTGCAGCCACACCCTTAAATCAAGAGCCCCCGCCCGGCCCTTCAGCTCGTCCTTGCGTTCTTGCTCAATGCTGAGAATGCGTGCTAGAACGCGGGCCTCCTGGGTGCAGGAGAGGAGGGGAGAGATGCCTGCAAGCCCACATGGGGCGTGCGGAGGCGAGGCTGACCGCAGAGGGCAGGCGCGTAGTTTGGGGTGTGGGACCTGGGGGCCCAAGACGATGAGAAAGAGGTGAGCCTGGGGTGGCTGAGTCTAGTGGGAGAGGGCCTCGCCTGGACTTTGTCCTGTCGGGAAAAGGGAGTCATGGAGAGGTTTGCATTCATTTCATGGTGTTCTAGAAGGAACGCTGGAGGGAGGCATTTGCCTCAGGAGAGACAGATTCCAGGAGGGCTGTCCTAATGGTAATGGTGCAGCAGAGACACGGGCCCAGGTCCAGCTCTGTGGCACTTTGGGAGGTAGCCGAATAGCACCCATGGTGAGCCTGAAGGTCCCATCCCAGGCCCCCGGAAATGGTCCCGAAAACAGCATTTGGAAAGAGAAGGCAAGGTCCCAGGCTCGGGGATTTCCATTTTGGACAGAGGGCATCTGGGGGGCCTGTTCAGTCTTTGGTGGAGGCTTCTGACGGGTTTGACGTCCAAGTCTGTCGCCCAGGAGAGAGGTGGGGGCGAGAGCGCCTGGGAGCCCTGGGCTTAGGGGTGGCTGAACTTAGGGAGTGCGGATCCTTTTCCGTTATTGTGTGGGGATCAACAGTGGAAGCAGAGTTAGACATGAGCCTGCAGGTTGAGAGGGGCTTTGCTGTCAGAGAGCGGGACCCCACCTAGTGCCTAGGGAAACTGAGCCACTAGGCAGAGCACCATGCAATGCCAAGGAGTGCCACAAGGTGGCAGCATGGAGCTGTCACCTTCCACCAGCTATGGGGCCAGTCCTTCAAATGTCAGGTGGGAAACCTTAGTACTTCCAGGGGCTGCAGTCCAGAGGTGCCCTAAACCTCAAGCCCAACCTTCCCATTTATAATTGCATCAGCTTGCCGGGTGTGGTGGCCCACGCTTGTAATCCCAGTACTTGGGAGGTGGAGACTGGAGGATCCGGGTTCACGACCAGCCTCAGCTACTTAGCGAGGCCCTCCGCAACTTCGTGAGACCCGGTTTCAAAATAAAGTATAAAAAAATAGGGCCGGAGCCAGGTGTGGTGGCTCGTGCTTGTAATCCCAGTATTTGGGAGGCTGAGACTGGAGGATCCGGGTTTGCAGCCAGCCTCAGCTACTTAGTGAGGCCCTCTGCAACTTAGTGAGACCCTGTTTCAAAATAAAGAATAAAAAAATAGGGCTGGGGGTGTATCTTGGAGGTAGAATGCCCCTGGGTTCAATCCCCGGTTCCACAAAAAAAAAAAAAATTGCATCAGCTTAGTAGATTACTTTCTAAAATCATAGCTACCTGATAGCGCCTCATAGCATTGTCCTACGCCATTGGAGACCACATCCTGCAGGTGTAGATTTCTTGCGCACAGCTGTGTCTCGAATATACCTCACGCTATTGATATCGTGTTAGTATTGCTTCCATTACTATTACTGCTCTTAACAAAGGAGGGGAGAGGCCCTTTCTGGGGTTTCACTGATGATTCCAGAATTCTTCCTGTGCCAACATTAACCAGAGCCTTGAACATCCAGGTGGAGGAGGAGGAAGGCAGATCTGGGACCCCGGAGCCCAAGGTCAACTGGCAGCAGAAGAGAGGTAAGGTCCAAGCCCCGAGAGTTCAAGACTTTTACGGCAAAATTTTGTTTTCTCAGGAATGAGGAAAACCATGAGAAATACAGCCCCGGCCCTGGTGAGGAGCTCCCTGCTTCCCGTTGCTTCCGCTGCTGTGACCCCGCGACCCCCGTGTATCAGGCGATCCCAGCACCCCAGATCAACATCACGATCTTGAAAGGTCAGACAGACGGCTGCGGAGATGAGTTGGGGCATCCCGTGGGGACTGCTGAGTGTGGATCAGGAGGGAGATGGTGGACTCATCTGGGTGGGACTGGGCGGGGGCAGACCCGCTCCCCTGGGGTAGAAGCAGAGGAGGGGAGAGGAGGAAATCCTAGTTTTAATGCTCTGGCCTGTTTCTGAGAGAAGCCAGCAGGCCCGAGCCCAGGAGAGGGAGCCTCAGGGCTGCCAGATCCTCCTGCTTATATGTGTACTACAGGCTTCCCGGCTCTGTTTTGATGCTCAGCACCCCCAGCCCACTTTCTGAAATGCTCTCCACCCTGCAGTTAACTGTGCACAGCCCTGCGGGAATGCTTAAGTTCCGGATCCAGGGCTGAGCCCTGACATCTGCAGTCCATTTTCTCAGAGAGCACTGGGGCCTGGCCACAAAGCCTGTTGCTTGTGGACAAACCCATATGCTCCTTCATCTTCCCCAGTGCTTTCCAGAAGGAAAAAAAAACAAAAACCAAAGACCCACCAAAACCAACTATTGCTTCTGGATGAAAATAGACCCAACCCTTGAACTTGCGTCTGCTAGCTTGACTGATTGGAGAATCAAAATGCCCGTGGTGCAGAGGAGGGGGGCCTCCAGGGGTGGGGCAGGAGTGAGCTGGCCAGGTCGGGGCTGTGATGTTGAAGGACGGTGCCCAGGGCGAGGGAGGTACAGGCCTGCCGCCCAGCTGCTTCCTTGACATCCTGTGTGTTCCTGTCCCTTTTAGGGGAAAAGGGCGACCGAGGGGATCGAGGCCTGCAGGGGAAATACGGCAAAACAGGTTCCATGGGTGCCAGGGGCCACATCGGACCCAAAGGGCAGAAAGGCTCCATGGGGGCCCCCGGGGACCGGTGCAAGAGCCACTACGCGGCCTTCTCGGTGGGCCGCAAGAAGCCCCTGCACAGCAACGACTACTACCAGACGGTGATCTTCGACACGGAGTTCGTCAACCTCTACAGCCACTTCAACATGTTCACGGGCAAGTTCTACTGCTACGTGCCCGGCATCTACTTCTTCAGCCTCAACGTGCACACCTGGAACCAAAAGGAGACCTACCTGCACATCATGCGGAACGGGGAGGAGGTGGTGATCCTGTACGCCCAGGTGAGCGACCGCAGCATCATGCAGAGCCAGAGCCTCATGCTGGAGCTGCGCGAGCAGGACGAGGTGTGGGTGCGCCTCTTCAAGGGCGAGCGCGAGAACGCCATTTTCAGCGACGAGTTCGACACCTACATCACCTTCAGCGGCTACCTGGTCAAGCACGCGGCCGAGCCCTAGCGGCCGGCCCAGCGGCGCTGCCAGAGACCTCCGATCTCTTTTCCTCTTGCCCCCTGCCCGCACTGGCGCCCTGTGGACCCCGGGGGGCCGGCATCTGGCTGACCCCATCGCCTCGCCCCCTGTCCTGGCTTCCGCGGCCTCTGCTTCCCAGCCTTGACGTGCAACAAGACGCCCTGGACGGACGGCAGCCAAATGCTCTGGCCGCCTCTGTTGGTAGAGAGCGGCAGCAGATGAAGTCATCAGGGTGGGGTGCTGCGAGGACAGCAGGGGCCTCCGCTCCCCTCCTCGTGCACAACCTTAAGCGACCCGGAGGTGCCTTGTCTCTCAACAGCAGTGTGTCCCAGAGTGTGGCACCCCCGGCCCCTTCCTGGAAGCCATTTAGTCATAACAAATGCAAAAGTTCCCAAAGGAGCAAGGTGACCGCGGAAGGGACAGGAAGCCGTGTTATTTTTGCCTCGCCAGCAGCTGGCTCTCCTGGGGAGAGCGTCTTGTTGCTGGGGGTTGGCTGAGACCCCACAGGAGAAGAGATCTAAAAGGGGGGCAGGGGGCCCAGGGTCCAGGGAACCAGGCCGAGGGTCCTGCTCAATTCTACTGGTCACATACGCACATCTTTCGGGACAGAGGCACGGACGTCCATGTCTTGTTGACATCGCAGTGGTCTTGCCTGAGGGCTCGCGGGGGGCGGTCTTTCTGACGGGCAGCAGGTGTCAGCTCCTCAGAAGGATAGCCAAGTTCCCTGCCGTTGGCCCTGGGCTGGTAGAAGCAGCCTCCTTGCTCGGCTCACAGGCTCCTGACAGGGGGGACCTCGGGGACCCTTGGACCTGTGGGACTCTCTATGAGGAGCGACACTCCTCCAGGTCGCTTTGAACCCCTGGGTAGATCTCCACACCTGCCCCTCTGGCCCCGGTGGCCTGTTCCTCCTGCAGGTGGGTCGGCCATGGAAAACACCGAGCTCTTTGATTTTGTTTCTATCCAGCTACCTGGGAGTCCCGTTTCCTCCTGGGTTTAGCATCCTGGTCTCAGCATCTGCGGTGCTAGTATGCAGTCAGGCCGGTGGGTGGTACCATCTAGATCTGTCCCCGCCTTCACGACCTGCAGCCTAAGCAATGTGAGAGGGGCTCTCTCTGAGCCCCAGAGCAGAGCAGAGCTGGGAGGGACTGCAAAGTCCCCCCTGCCTGTTTATGGGCTCCTGTGGGGTCAGTCCTGAGGCCAGGGAAGCAGAAACACACTTCCAACCGCTGGGCTCACATGTGCTCTGGAGGGCAGACTCTCTGCAGAACAGGAGCCCCAGAACAGGGGCTCTGGATGTCGCTGACTCTGGCCCTGCTTCCTGGCCTTAGGGTTGCGTTCTGGGCTCCTGGGGAACCTGTGGGCTCTTCCTCATCTCATTCTGCATCAGCTCCCGGGGCCTGGGTCAGTCTTGCTACCTGCGTTAGCCCCTAACTTGCCGGCCAGGCCCTTCCTTCCCACCACCCAGTGATCCTTGCTTCCCCCGGAGCCTGGCTTCCAGAAGTCCAGGGTCCGCACACACCCCCTTTGAGGGACTTCTGCTAGTCACGTTTCCCTGGGCGTGGCTGGGAACAGAGGGCTACTGCTTTGCCCCGCAGTACTCTTTCCAGGAAACATTAAACTTGGAATCCTGTTTTTCAGCATCCCAGTCTCTTCCATTGGCTCATTGAACCGAATCCTCCTCCCTCTCGTTCTCCCCACCCTGACACCCTCCTCCTGCCCGTAGCGGGCTGGGGCTCTGGCTTTGTGTTGGGGGACCAAGTTCCTTTCAGAGAGATGTGGCCTCCTGCAGATGGGGCAGCCAGAGCAGTTCACAGTGTGGGGGAATGGTGGCGGGAGGCCCGGGCTTGACTCCCTGGCTGGAGAGAGGTGCCCTGGGCAAAGTAGAAGTTGCAGGGCTAGTCCCCTGGCTTGAACACGTGTCCTGAGGTCCTGGGGCTTCCATGATGAAGGACCACAAACTGGGTGGCTGACAACAACAGAAATGTAACCTCTCACGGTTCTGGAGGAGGCTGGAACTCCAAAATGAAGGTGCCATGGGAGGGTGCTGGAGGGGAGGGCCCTTCCTGCCTCTTCCAGCTCCCGGTGGCCCCAGGCACTCCTTGGCTCTGGGCAGCGTCCCTCCAGCCTCTGCCTGCTCCTTCCTCTCAGGGCTGCCTTTCCTGTGTGTCTCAAATCTCCCGCCTTCTACAAGAACAGGATTTAGGGCCCACCCACGCTAAATCCAGGATGGTCTCCCCTCCAAATCTTTAACTTGATTACACCTCCAAAAGCTCTACTTCCAAAGGAGGTGGCGTTCACAGGTGGCAGGGGCGAGGACTTATGCTGATCTTTTGGGGGACACCATACAACCTACTGCCACAGTGTGCAGCTTGCACAAGCCCGTCAAGAGCCCCCTTTCCGCCCGAGCAGTGAAGGGCAGATGTTTCTCCTTCGTCTTTTCATCGCCGGCCAGCTGGGTTAGCAGCCAGGCCCTCCTCCAGCTGCCAGCGGCCAGCGCGGAAGCCAGAGCCAACAGCTGGCAAACAGCTGGCCTCCTGCCTTGGCCAGGTCATGCATGAGTCATGATAAGCCCTGGGCTCTGGCCAGAGCGGGACAGGCGGACGCTGCAGTCCTGCTTTCTGTGGGACAAAGGGCAGGCCCCACCTCTGCAGAGCCCAGGCCACGGCACAGAGATGTGCTTTCTGCGAAGCCAGGCGTGGGGGCCCAATGCATTTCCTGAAAGTTCTGGGAAGGCGGGGAGCCGCACCTTCACAGTGCCACCAACCACCCTCTCTCCAGGGACACTCCTATGGCCCACGTACACGCGCTCTGCTGCTGGCCTAGCAACCACACTCCGAAACCCCCCACCCTGCCCCCTTCAACGCCCCTAGCTCTGCGAGCTCTCCCGCCGCCCCCAGTCCTTTCAGGCGGACATTTTGGTCCTTCCACTTTCTCCAAACATTTACCTTGCTCCTGCTTTCGTGGCAGCTCTGTGCTAGGCACCGGGGACATGATGACAAGACACAGTCCTTACCTTCTAGAGGACGTTCCTGGGATTTTAACGACAGCGAGACACGGGTACCAGCCTTCTCAGAAGAGTCGCACGCTTCATCCAAGTTGTGCGCGCCATCGGATGCTCTCCCTAGGGAGTTTACTTCAACAGGTCCTGTCTCTGTTTCCTGTCCCCAGCTAGTGAGAAATTGGCTAAGCATCTCTGGAAGGATCTGCAAATGCCATCGAAATGCAGATATTAGCATTTGAGCGAAAGGGCTTCTAAGAGACTGGAGGCTCAGCTAAAGGAGGGAATCGCTCATACGAGGGCTTTCTGGAGTCTTTGCAGCCAGGGATGGGGAGGAGGGGGACCAGCTGGCCCTAATCCCCAAGGATAATTTTTGTAGGGTTCACTATGAGACCACAATGCATGGTGGGAAGCTGGCTTTACTGAGTCATAGTAACTGGGATAAAATGAGCCGTTCCTGCACAGATCATGTAAGAAAACAAAAACAAAAACAAAACAAAACAACAACAATAAACCAGAATGTTACAGAAAATGATAAATAAAATGAGAAGTCATTATATGCGAAAGTATGGCGCTGGACTCTAACTCACATCTTACACAAAAATTAATCCAAAATCAATCAAAGGCCTACATAGAAGAGGGAAAACTATAAAATTCTTAGAAGAAAGTGTAGGTATACATCTTCATGACCCTGGATTAGGTGATGATTTCTCATATATGACACTAGAAACACAAGAAAAAAAGAAAAGAAGAAAAAAATTCATAAATTGTATGTCATCAAAACTTTGAACTTCCATGTTTTCAAGGATGCCATTAAGAAAGTGAAAGACATCTCATAGAATGGGAGCAAATATTTACAAATTGGATACCTGATAAGGGACTTGTACCTAGAATACATTAAGAATTCTTGCAGCCAGGCATGGTGGCGCATGTCTGTAATTTCAGTACTTGGGAGGCTGAGACAGGAGGATCGTAGGTTCAAGGCCAGCCTCAGCAACTTTGTGAGGTCCTGTTTCAAAATAAAAAAATAAAATGGCACTGGGGATCTAGCTCAGAGGTAGAACACCCCTGGGTTCAACCCCTGGTACCAAAACAACAAAAAAACAAACAAAGCTGGATGTGGTGGCGCACATTTGTAATCCCAGCACTTGGGAGGCTGAGACAGGAGGATCTGGGTTCGGGGCCAGCCTCAGCTATTCAGTGAGGCCCTTCGCAACTTAGTGAGACCCTGTTTCAAAATAAAGAATAAGCCGGGTGTGGTGGCGCACGCTTGTAGCCCCAGTACTTTGGGAGGCGGAGACCGGAGGATCGGGGTTCGTGGCCAGCCTCAGCTCTCTCTCTCTCTCTCTCTCTCTCTCTCTCTCTCTCTTTCCTTAGTGAGGCCCTCCGCAACTTCGTGAGACCTGGTTTCAAAAAATAAAGTATCAAAAATAGGGCCGGGGGCGTAGCGCGGAGGTAGAACGCCCTTGCATTCAATCCCCGGTACTGCAAAAAATAAAAATAAATAAATAAAAACTAGGGCTGGGGGTGTAGCTCGGAGGTAGAATGCCCTTGGGTTCAATCCTCAGCACCACAAAAAAAACCCTGTTGAAAGTCAATAATAAAAAGACAAGCCAATTAAAAACTGGCAAAAGATTGGAAGAAACAGTTCTGCAAAGCCACAGAAGCAGCAACACGTACATGAACAGATGCTCAACATCCGGAGCCATCGGGGACGTGCCCAGGGGATGGTGATCGTCCACAAGACAGATAATAACAAGTGCTGGCGAGGACGTGGAGAAATTGCAGCCCTGACACGTGACTGTCAAGAATGTAAAATACTGCAGCTTGTTTGGAAAACAGTCTGGAAATTCCTCAAATTGTTAAACACGGGCTTAGAGCTGACCCAGCAATTCCACTTCTACGTATATACCGCAAAGCAATGAAAACACGTGTCCATGTGAAAACTTGCAGATGGACATTCATAGCAGCTTTATTTGTAATAACTATTCCAACACACACACACACACACACACACACACACACACACACACACACAGTGACTGCAAACCAAATGTCCATCAGCTGATGAATGAATACGTAAAGTGTGTCCTTTCTAGGCAATGAAATACTACTCAGCAATAAAAAGGAAGAAAGTGTTTTTTGATCATGCCTCAACATGGATGGACCTCAGACACTATCCTAAGAGAAAGAAGCCAGACGCAAAAGTCCACATATGAACTGATTCCACGCACGCGAGCGATCCGGAACAGGCAAATCTATAGAGACAGAAAGTAGCTTAGGGGTTCCCAGGGGCTGCTGGTGGGGAGAATGGGAGACATGGGGAGTGAGTGCTAGTGGACTTTTGGTTTCTTTTGGAATGATGAAAATGTTCTCAAATTGATGATAATCCTGGTTGCACAACTCTGTGATTACACTAAAAACCATTGAATTATGCACTTTAAATGGGTGGGTTATATAGAGGTAAATTATACAGTTAGAAAACAGTTATAAAAACAAACAAAAACCCACATAAAAACAAAAACAAAAATATCAGGTTGCCTTACCCTTCTCAATGTGGGGGTTTTGTGTGTGTGTGTGTGTGTGTGTGTGTGTGTGTGTGTGTGTGGTGGGGGGGTTGGAACTCCAAATATAACCCTCGGGGTCAGTCCCATTATTCTGGGCTTGGCTTAGGATGGGGCCAGAGGCCAGGGGCCGGGGAGTGTCAGAGTTATTTCTTCCAAGAACATTACTGACCAAGCATTTCTGAGTCACCCTCTGGGTGAGATCACTCAAGGGCCAGAGGCTGGCTCAGGTGCCGGGGGAAGCATTCCAGAGGGAGTGAGTAGCTTTGAAATCCTCACACAGCTGCGCAGGATCTGAAAGGCGTGGTGACCTCAAGTGCTCCAACCTCAGCGGGTGTCGGGATCCAGCCCCTCCTAGGGCAGGATGGAGGACTGCAGATGGATAGGCAAGGACAAGGAATTTCCACTCTAGAGACTTCTACAAATAAGATTAGAAGTCCATATGCTCTGGGTAATTTGGAAACCTTCCTACCTAGACAGAGAAAACTTCCCTCCGACTGTTCAGTCGAGATACCACTGAGTTAGCTGTGTGCACAGCTCGAAGAATCCTACTTACTAAAGATATGTTATGGTAAGCATGTGGGGGAAACTCACAGTAGAGCTGTCACCATCGAAATTTCACTAGGCTTGCCACATCCAGGGAGATCAAAGAAGTCAAGATTGGGAATAGTGGCAGAGAACTTTAAAGTAATACATAGGGCCGGACGTGGTGGCGCATGCTTGTGATCCCAGTACTTGGGAGGCTGAGACAGGAGGATCGCAGGTTCGTGGACAGCTTCAACTACTTAGTGAGGCCCTCCGCAACTTAGTGAGACACTATTTCAAAAATAAAGAATAAAAAAATAGGGCTAGGGGTGTAGCTCGAAGGTAGAATGCCCCTGGGCTCAATCCCCAGTACCTCAAAAAATAAAAAAGTAATACATAATGATAAAGAACTCAGTGGAAAACTCTAGAAGTAAAAAGCTAAATGAATGAAACTGAGAATGTGATGGATGAATATCACAGCATATTATACAGAGCCGAAGTGAAAAAAAAAATCAGTGAATCAGAAGATACATCAGTACCCCAATATGATGTAAAATTACAATGCACCAAATAAAAAAATTATAAGCTATCTTAAAAAAAAGAAGATACATCAGAAGAAAAGTATCTAAAAGGAAGCATGGAGAAACAGGATGGAAAAGCTGAAATAGAGAAAATACACATGCAGAAATGATGTTGTGGGAAAACCTGGCCCTGGTGTATGAGAACCAGCCACCAAAGGTGGGAGATGCTGCGAGGCCAAAGAGAGAGGCTGACAGGTCCAGGAGAGCACGCAGCGCAGCTGGTTGGGGACCTGGGGACAGAAGAATGTCTCGGGCTGCAGCAAGACAAGTGGATTCTTGTACCCTCAAGCAGGAGAAAGGGGTTCTTATGCTAAGAGGGACAAAAGTGGGCGGGCTGCAGACATTAGAATGTATCTGGCCTTTCCCAAAAGCAAACATGTTCAATATTAGTTAAAAAACAGTCCAGGTGTCAGTGGCTGGCACACCACATCTGACTGGCTATCTTTTTTTTTTTTTTTTTTTGCAGTACTGGGGATTGAACCAGGGGCATTCTACCTCCAAGCTACACCCCCAGCCCTATTTTTTTTTTATTATTTATTTTGAAACAGGGTCTCACTAAGTAGCTGAGGCTGGCCACCAACCCAGGTCCTCCAGTCTCAGCCTCCCAAGTACTGGGATTACAAGTGTGCACCACCACGCCTGGCTTTAGCTGGCTATCTTAATGATTGTGAGTATCCTAGAGGGTTTAGGAGGTGTACCAGGGCCAAAATGGCGGTGATGACCAAGATGGCTGGAGTCCTGTCAAGCTGGGTCCCTACCAGCGTCAATAAGGTCGCCCAATATTTGTTTGAGCGGAGTACCATGAGGAGAAAAACGAGAGAGAAAAAGCAGCATAAACAATATTTGAAGGTAAGAGGGCTGAGAAATTCACCACATTGATCAAAATCACCAAGGTTTCAGGTTCAAGAAGCTCAGTGCACGATAAATAAAAACAAGTGCACACCCAGCATGGCCCATTGTGATAATACTATGAAAAATAAGTACCAGGCATGGTGGTGCATGCCTGTAATCTCAGTACTTGGGAGGCTGGGATAGGAGGATCCCAGGTTCGAAGACAGTCTCAGCAAGTAGTGAGACCCTCAGCAACTTAGACTGTGCTTCAAAATAAAAAAATAAAATAGAGTGGGGCATGGTGGCACATGCCTGTAATCCCAGTACTCAGGAAGCTGAGACAGGAAGATCTCAGGTTTGAGGCCAGCCTTAGCAACTTAGCGAGACCCTGTTTCAAATTTAAAAAATAAAAATAAGGCTGGAGGTGTAGCTCAGAGATAGAATGCTCTGGGTTCAGCCTCCAGTACCAAAAATAGAAGAGAGAAAAAAAAAATAGGGCTGAGAACCGGGCGTGATGGTGCATGCTTATAATTCCAGTACATGGGAGGCTGAGACAGGAGTACAGAAGGTTCGTGGACAGCCTCAGCTACTTAGTGAGGCCCTCTGCAACTTAGTGAGACCCTGTTTCAAAATAAAGAATAAAAAGTAGGACTGGGGGTGTAGCTTGGAGGTAGAATGCCCCTGGGTTCAATCCCCAGTACTGCAAAAAAAAAAATATATATATATATAATATATATGTATATATATATAGGGCTGAGGGTGTAGCTCAGAGTTAGGAGGCCCCTGGATCCAGTCCCCAGTACCACAAAAGAGGGGGCCAAGGGAAAAGATTTCCCTTCTGTCTTTAAAAAAAGAAAGAGGGGAAAATTCTTTCTTTCAAAGGAGCTATAATTAGCATAATGATTGACTTCTCAACAGAAGGAGCAGAAACCAGAGGAGAGTGGTATGGTACATTAGAAAGGGCTAAAAAAAATGACAACCATCAATCTAAGGTTTGATTCCTAATTAAAATGTAAAAATAAAGACATTTTGCAAACAAACCGAGATTAGAAGAATTTCTCCCTGAGCGAAAGGCACCCCAGAGGGAAGGTGAGAGGTTCAGGAACGAATGAGAAGGAACGGCAGATTTGGTGGTCGTTCTAAATGAATGTTGCCAGCCGGGCGTGGTGGTGCACACTTGTAATCCCAGTACCTGGGAGGCTGAGACCAGAGGATCGCAGGTTCGCGGCCAGCCTCAGCTACTTAGTAAGGCCCTCAGCAACTTAGTGAGCCCCTGTTTCAAAATAAAGAATAAAAAATAGGGCTGGGGGTGTAGCTCGGAGGGAGAATGCCCCTGGGTTCAATCCCCAGTGCTGCAAAATAAATAAATAAAAAACAACAAATAAATGAATGTTGCCTGTCAAACAAGTAACAGCCTTGGAAACCAGTTTGGAAGTTCCTCAGCATGCTAAATGGAGGGTTACCGTGACTCAGAAGTCTCACTTCTACGTAGACACCCGGGAGAAAGAAAAACACGCTCCCGCATAGAAACTTGTACACATGTGTTCATAGCAGCGTGATTCACACAGTAAAAAGTGGAAAGAGCACGCGTGTCCGTCAGTGGACGCATACGTGTATGAAACGCGGTGTACCCGCACAGTGGGGCCTCATTTGACAATAAGAGGAACGAGTCACTAAGGCGGGCGACACCCAGGGCGAACCTCAAAACACTGTGCTGAGGGGATGTGGCCAGTCACAGAAGACAACACACTGTGTGATTTCGTACTTGTAAAATACGCAGAACAGAGGCCGGGCGTGGTGGCGCACGCTTGTAATCCTAGTACTTGGGAGGCTGAGACAGGAGGATCCAGGTTCGCGGCCAGCTTCAGCTACTTAGTGAGGCCCTCCGCAACTTAGTGAGACCCTGTTTCAAAATAAAGAATAAAAAAAATAGGGCTGGGGGTGTATCTTGGAGGTAGCATGCCCCTGGGTTCAATCCCCAGTACCAAAAGAACCCACCCCTCAAAAAAAAAAAAACCACAAAACAGGCAAATCGGTAGGGACAGGAAGTGGATTAGAGGCTGCCTGGGGCTGGGTGTGTGTGTTGAGGGGGAGACGAGGGAGTGACTATCAGCGGGTTTCATTTGGGGGAGAAAAACACTCCTAAAATTAGATTGTGCTCTTAGTGGCATGACTCTGTCAAGATACGCAACCGTTGAATTGTGCACGTTAAGTGGAGAAATCACAGCTGGGCGTGGTGGCGCATGCTTGTAATCTCAGTACTTGGGAGGCTAAGACAGGAGGATCACAGGTTCGCTGTCAGCCTCAGCTACTTAGTGAGGCCCTCCGCAACTTAGTGAGACCCTGTTTCAAAATAAAGAATAAAAATTAGGGCTGGGGGTGTAGCTCGCAGGTAGAATGCCCCTGGGTTCAATCCCCACTAACACACACACACACACACACACACACACACACACACACATACACAAAATGATAAATCACATTGTATGTCAACTATACCTCAACAATGTCATTAGGAATAATGTTTTTGGAGATTTTTTTTTTTTTTTGGTACTGGGGATTGAACCAAGGGACATTCTACTTCCAAGCTGCATCCCCAGCCCTATTTTATTTTTCTTTTGAAACAGGGTCTCACTAGGTTGATGAGAGTCTCAGTACTTGCTGAGGTTGTCCTCGAACCTGCGATCCTCTTGTCTCAGCCTCCCAAGTACTAGGATTATAGGCACACGCCACCATGTCCAGCTCTATGCTTAACTTTTTTTGTGTGTGTGTGGTACTGGGGATTGAACCCAAGGGCATTCTACCTCTGAGCTACACCCCCAGCCCTATTTTTTATTCTTTATTTTGAAACAGGGTCTCGCTAAGTTGCAGAGGGTCTCACTAAGTAGCTGAGGCTGGCCGCGAACCTGGATCCTCCGGTCTCAGCCTCCCAAGTACTGGGATTACAAGCGTGCGCCACCATGCCCGGCTTATGCTTAACTTTTTGAAGAAGGAACTCTTATAGTGTTTTCCGTAATGGCCACAGCATTTAACATTCCCAACAGCAGCCCACAGGATTCTAATTTCTCCACATTCTCACCTACATTTGTTATTTCCTGCATTTTTTTAAATACTGTACTGGTTCAATCTCCTTACTAATTATAGATATATTCCCATTTTCTGCTTCGTCACAATTTAGTCTTGGTAGGCTCGGTGTTTCTAGGCATTTGTCTATCCCATCAGCTATCTGTTTTGTTGGGACACCATTGCTCATAGTACTGCTTTATCATTCTTTTTATTTCTGTAGAATTAGTAGCAATGTCCCCATTTTCTTTTTTTTTTTTTTTGAGGCTGGCCGCGAACCCGGATCCTCCGGTCTCAGCCTCCAAAGTACTGGGATTACAAGCGTGCGCCACCACGCCCGGCCCATTTTCACTTTCAATGTTAGTAGCTCGAATCTTCCATCCTTTTTCTTTGTCCATCTAGCTAAATGTTTGTCAATTTTGTTGATCTTTTCAGAGAGCCAACTTCTGGTTTTGTTGATATTCACTGTGTTTTTCCCTTCTCTGTTTTGTTGATCTCTGCTCTAATGGTTATTCTTGCCTTTCTTTGACTAGGTTCGGTTTTAGTTAATTCTTTCTGGTTCCTGAAGTTGTAAAGTTAGTACTTGTATTATAGTTTGGATCTGGAATGTTCCTAAAGGCCCATGTGTCAAAGGCTTGGTCACGGGCCATGGTGGTTTTGGGGGGTGGTGGAGCCTTTAAGAGGTGGCCCAGCGGGAGGTCTTCAGGTCATTTGGGGGGTACCCTTGAAGGGATAGTGGACCCCAGCCCCTTCCTCCTCCCTCATGTTTGCTCCCTGGCTATGAGGCGAGTGTTCTCCTCCACATTGGCTTCCCGCCATGATGTCTGTCTCACACAGGCCCAAAGCAAGGGGGGCAGCCAACCACAGACGGGAACCCCCACACTGGGAGCCAGAGCAGACCTTTTCTCTTTATAATCTGGTTATCAGCCGGATGTGGTGGCGCGCGCTTATAATTCCAGTACTTGGGAGGCTGAGACAGGAGGGTTGCAGGTTTGAGGCCAGCCTCTGCAACCTAGCAAGACCCTGTTTAAAAGCTGGGCGTGGTGGTGCACGCTTGTAATCCAAGTACTTGGGAGGTGAGACCGGAGGATTCAGGTTCGTGGCCAACCTCAGCTACTTAGTGAGGCCTCCACAATTTAGTGAGACCCTGTTTCAAAATAAAGAATAAAAAATAGGGCTGGGGGTGTAGCTCAGAGGTAGAATGCCCCTGGGTTCAATCCCCAGTACCACACACACACAAAAAAGATCCTGTTTAAAAACAAAACATAAAAAGGGCTGGAGATATCGCTCAGAGGTACACTACCTGTGTTTAACACCCAGTACCAAGCTGGGCGTGGTGATGCACACCTGTAATCCCAGTACTTGGGAGGTTGAGACAGGAGGATCACAGATTCGCAGACAGCCTCAGCAACTTGTGAGGCCCTTTGCAACTTAGTGAGACCCTGTTTAAAAATAAAAAATAAAATAGGGCTGGGGATGTGGCTCGGAGGTAGAATGCCCCTGGGTTCCATCGGCAGTACCACAATAAACAAACAAACAAACAAACTGGTTGTCTCAGGTATTGTATAATGGGAAGCTGACTAACACAGTTAGATTATTGATTTGAGACCTTTCTCGTTTTGTTTAGTTTTTCGGTGCTGGGGTTTGAACCCAGGGCCCTGAGAATGCTTGGTGAGCACTCTGCCACTGAGCCACAGCCCCGGCCCGTCTTTCTTGTCTTTGTAACATAAACATATATGGCTATAAATCTCCATGTCAGCACTGATTTGCTGCATCCCATAAGTTTCAGAGTACCGTGTTTTGATTTTCATTTGTCTCTAAGTATAACTTCTCTTTTTTTTTTTTTTTTTTGCGGTACCGGGGATTGAACCCAGGGGCGTTCTACCTCCGCGCTACACCCCATGGCCCTATTTTTTTTTTATACTTTATTTTGAAACCGGGTCTCACGAAGTTGCGGAGGGCCTCCCTAAGTAGAGAGAGAGAGAGAGAGAGAGAGAGAGAGAGAGAGAGAGAGAGCTGAAGCTGGCCGCGAACCCGGATCCTCCGGTCTCCGCCTCCCAAAGTACTGGGATGACAAGCATGCGCCACCACGCCCGGCTATAACTTCTCTTCTTTGGTCTATTGGTTAAGAGTGTGTTGTTGAATTTTCACAATTTTGTGAAATTTCCAGTCTTAATTTCTGTTATTGATTTCTCACTGCATCCTGCTGCAGTCAGAGAAGGTACTTTGCGTGAGATCTATCTTTTAAAATGTATCTGGACTTCCCATGCAGCCTAATGCATGATGGATTCTGGAAAAATCTCCCATGTGCCCTTGAGGAGAAGGTATACAGTGTTGTGTCAGGTGGTGTTCTGTATATGTCTCTTAGATCTGGTCGATCTGTTATGTTATTTTTTACTTCGAAACAGGGCCTCACTAAGTTGCCGAGAGTCTCGCTAACTTGCTGAGGCTAGCCTTGAACCTGAAATCCTCCTGTCTCAGTCTCCCAAGCACTAGGATTACAGCTGTGCGCCACCATGCCTGGTGAACCTGGGGGATCTTAAAGGCACCATCCTGCAGGTCCTTTCTTTCTCTGTCTCTCTGTCTCCGTCTCTTGGTCTCTCTCCCCATCTGCTGTCTGAGCACCTCGCCATCTCTGGACTTCCCGTCAGCCCTTGTGGGCACCCTCTTCTCTCTGGGCAAGTGATACACTGTTTCTGTTATCTCATGTCCTATCACCCGCTCTGGGTCTCTCCTGACCACACACTCAGCCTGCCTCTCCTCCTGGTCCAGGCTCTCCTGCAGGGGCCATCCTGATCGGAATAAACTGGGTAAGAGCCATGTGTGCGTCTGCTGGTATAGACACGCTTCCTGCCAGAGGGACCCCTGGTCACGGGTCAGACGCTCGGGCATCAAGTCATCAGCCAAGAAAAAGAGGTGTCCCAGGTAAAGCACACTGTAAACACTCACACCTAGACTCCCACCTAAACACCCACACTGTAAACTTCCCCAGAGCCCCATGGGGCAGGGCTAGGATCACAGTCACTTTCCAGAGAGAGGGTGAATCAGAGGAGGTCACACCACCACACAATGGCGCACTTGAAAGTGATTAAGGTAGGCATTGCTGGCACACGTATGTAATCCCAGTACCTGGGAGGCTGAGACAGGAGGATTGCAGGTTCAAGGCTAGCCTCAACAACTTAGTGAGATCCTGTTTCAAAATAAAAAATAAAAAGGGCTGGGCGTGGTGGCGCACGCTTGTAATCCCAGTACTGGGGAGGCTGAGACCGGAGGATCCGGGTTCGCGGCCAGCCTCAGCTACTTAGTAAGGCCCTCCGCAACTTTGTGAGACCCTGTTTCAAAATAAAGAATAAAAAACATAGGGCTGGGGGTGTAGTTCGGAGGTAGAATGTCCCTGGGTTCAATCCCTGGAACCGCAAAATAAATAAATAAATAAATACATAAATATATAAATAAATATATAAATAAATATATAAATAAATAAATAATAAAAAGTGTTGGGGGTATAGCTCAGAGGTAGAATGCCCCTGTGTTCAATTTGTAGTAACACACACACACACACACACACACACACACACTCTCTCTCTCTCTCTCTCTCTCTCTCAATCAATCAAGATTTATTTGAAAGTTACAGCATGAAGACCATGGTATTTGCCCAAAGATAAATGAATAGAGGAATGGAGTAGGAAACAGACTCAGGTGTGTACAGACACTTGACTTTCCAGAAGGGAGCGCTGTAGAGCCACGGTGAAGGGCAGCTTTTCCAACAACTGTGGAATGACTTAAGATCCATATGGTAAAAACAAGACAATACATAATCTCCTCTTTCACTTCACAAACAGGAGCAATTCCGGGGCTGGGGGTGTAGCACAGAGGTATATCACTTGCCTAGCATGGGCCCTGGGCTCTGTCCCCAGCTCTGCTAAATAAAAAAATAAAATGCCATGAAAATTCCAGGAGAGCTGTGGATTTGAAGGTTCAAGACAAAACAAAAAAGTCTCTAGGAATCACCGAGGATGGGATATTCCTATTTTGTTCATGATTTTGGGGTAGGGAAGTGCACTTAGAAAAAGACACAGGGTTGTGGCACACATCTGTAATCTCAGCAACTGTGGAGGCTGGGCAGGAGGATCACAGGTTCGAGGCTGCCTGAGAAACCTAGTGAGTCCCTGTCTCAAAAATAAAATAATAGCCGGGCGTGGTGGCGCACGCTTGTAATCCCAGTACTTGGGAGGCTGAGACAGGAGGATCCGGGTTCGCGGCCAGCCTCAGCTATTTATTGAGGCCCTCTGCAACTTAGTGAGACCCTGTTTCAAAATAAAGAATAAAAAACAGGGCTGGGGGTGTAGCTCAGAGGTAGAATGCCCCTGGGTTCAATCCCCGGTACCATCAAAAATAAATAAATAAATAAATAAATAAATAAACAAATAAAAAAAATAAGGGCTGGGGTGTAGCTCAGTGTGAGAACACCCCTGGGTTCAACCCCCAGTGCCCAAAATAAAAATAAAAACAACAATAAAGACAAGAAGGTATGAATCATAACAGAAAAGGCTGATGAAAATCTTCTGCAGTAAAAATTCAGGACTTTTTTTGATGGGCCAGGGAGGAACTAAAAGGAGAAATTACTAAGTGTTCAAAACTTTGTGCAAACAAAACCTCTGCCCATCAAAGCCTGTGGTTCAGTGGCAAGCATCATTCTCAGGGGAAATGTGTCCCCTCCACCGCGTTCTCTGGGGAAGACGTGTCCCCTCCACTGCATTCTCAAGGGAAGATGTGTCCCTTCCATTGCATTCTCAGGGGGAGACGTGTCCTGTCCACCGTGTTCTCAGGGGAGACGTGTCCACTCCACCGCGTTCTCAGGGGAGACGTGTCCCGTCCACCGTGTTCTCAGG
>PVJS01031509.1:0-16821 GCA_004027185.1 Glis glis | reverse complement strand
AAAGTACTGGGATTACAAGTGTGCACCACCATGCCCGGCTTAGCTGAGCAATTTCTTACCTATGAATAAAGAAATATGTATTGGCCCTTCCCTATTCAAAGACACCTTTGTTCTTCAAACTAGCCTCACACCATGGATTCTTAATGGTTTACCTACAGAGCTAACCTTTCACCTCTGCCAAATCTTGCCTAGAAGATAAAATTTTATCTCTAAATATGGCTTGGATTATTAAATAATTATTAACATTTGTTCTATTAACTACTGACACTATGAATCATTAAAGGTGAGGAAATGAGGATATAAAAGTAGATTGATGCATTGGGCCATTAATTGTATAGCCAAGGTTTCACCTAGCTGTGGGACAAATAGAGTCTCAAAGACTTCAGTTCCCACATCTGTTAACTTAGAGTTGTCACCCTTATAACACAGAATCTTAGCCCTCTTCCCTCTAAAATCCTATCTCTAGGTGTTTTGAAGGACAATCTTCTCATCATCTTACTGATTTGCCACCTTAGGATGAATTTTGTAGAGAATCCCAGAACTAGATCCTAGTATGTCTCATAGTTTCATATATGAAAAATAATGTTTCAGTTTCATGGATTATAAGGAAAGGGTTGGCAGTCAAAGGATACTATGAGGACGGGTGTGGTGGCACACGCTTGTAATCCCCGTACTTGGGAGGCTGAGACCGGAGGATCCGGGTTTGCGGCCAGCTTCAGCTACTTAGTGAGGCCCTCCGCAACTTCGTGAGACCTGGTTTCAAAATAAAATGATAAAAAATAGGGCCGGGGGTGTAGCTTGGAGGTAAAACACCCCTGGGTTCAATCCCCAGTACCGCAAAAAAAAAAAAAAAAAAAGGATACTATGAGATAGAAGGATGAAGAGAGGGGCAGACAGAAGATGTGAACTCCCCGACTAACTCACGAAGAATAAAAGCTCTCCATTTGGGTGTAATTTCTATGAGGACAGGGATTTGTGTTTGTTTGGTGTACTACTTTACCTCCATGTGAGAAGAATGCTTGGCATATGGTAGGCCCTCAATAAATATTTGTTGAACAAACAAATAATAATGGTCAGTTTGGTTAAAGTGAAACAAAGTTCTGAGCATACAACCCTGACCAAGCCTGTGGGTCATCCCAGTTTGTGGTTGAAGTTGAAAGAGAGTAGCAAAGATGTACTTTAATCAATGCATTTGGTTAGAAGAAACCCTAGACCCTCAGAAATCTGCCCTCCACTTGTTTAGACACAGGAGATTTGTACTACCCTTTGCTTGTGGATCATCTTGTTATTTCTTTCTTTTTTTTTTTTTGCGGTACCGGGGATTGAACCCAGGGGCGTTCTACCTCCGCGCTACACCCCCAGCCCTATATTTTTTTTATACTTTATTTTGAAACTGGGTCTCACGAAGTTGCGGAGGGCCTCACTAAGTAGAGAGAGAGAGAGACGGGGGTGGGGAGAGAGAGAGAGAGAGAGAGAGCTGAGGCTGGCTGCGAACCCAGATCCTCCGGTCTCTGCCTCCCAAAGTACTGGGATTACAAGCGTGCACCACCACGCCCGGCTCTCATCATGTTATTTCTAAGTAGTTATCAGAACTCCCCAAGAACTCCCAGATTAAAGATAATAGGTTTCTTTAGGGAAATTTCTGAACATGCAAAGGGTGTCATTTATTGATTTACTGGTGATGGCTATTAATGCTATGGCTTTTGAGATGAGTAGAATTAATCTTAGTGGGTTTTTTTTTTGTAACAATCACCATTAACTCTGAAAACACAGAAGACTGGTCCCACATTCTAACTTTTTAGAATGAATGCTGTGCTCTTTGAAAGAAGAAGCTTGTTTGAGTGGGGAAACCCGAGTGAATATGTAAATAAATAAAATTGTATTCATCATATTGTTCAGTATCGTATAGTTTAAATTGTTTGGGGAATAGTATTGGTCATTTTATTTTATTTTTTTTATATATATATATTTTTTGCAGTACTGGGGATTGAACCCAGGGGCGTTCTACCTCCGCGCTACACCCCCAGCCCTATTTTTTTATACTTTATTTTGAAACCGGGTCTCACGAAGTTGCAGAGGGCCTCACTAGGTAGAGAGAGAGAGAGAGAGACAGGGAGAGAGAGAGAGAGAGAGAAAGAGAGAGAGAGCTGAGGCTGGCCGCGAACCCAGATCCTCCGGTCTCTGCCTCCCAAAGTACTGGGATTACAAGCATGCGCCACCACGCCCGGCTCAGTATTGGTCATTTTAAACTTTCTAATCTATCAAAGAAGTCTGCTGCAAATATAATGGAAATAAATTTTTAGAAAAATAACCACAGTAACATTGAATTGCCATAAAATTTTTCTAAATATCACTCTCAGTTGCTGTACATATCTCACCATGAGCTGGTGACGAATAATCTGTGGGCTGGCACAGGTCTGAGGACAGAGTTAGAGCGACACTGTCCTTTAGGGAAGGTCATCCTAGGTGCTACTGAAACTCAAAAGTGAGGGGACACAGTCACAGTCTTCCAGGCGTCTGCCATCACATAGGTCCCGCACATAAAGGGAGACAAGAAGAAGTGCAAAATGTAGCTTGGATCAAGATAAGTACACTTGCCAGGTGTGGTGGTGCACGCTTGTAATCCCAGTACTTTGGGAGGCGGAGACCGGAGGATCTGGGTTCGCAGCCAGCCTCAGCTCTCTCTCTCTCTCCCTTTCTCTCTCTCTCTCTTCTCTCTCTCTCTCTCTCTCTCTCTCTCTCACTCTACTTAGTGAGGCCCTCCACAACTTCGTGAGACCCAGTTTCAAAATAAAGTATAAAAAATAGGGCCAGGGGTGTAGCGCGGAGGTAGAACACCCCTGGGTTCAATCCCTGGTACCGCAAAATAAATAAATAAATAAATAAATAAAAGATAAGTACACTTTATGCTTCACTGATGGCAAAAGGACGGTTGAATCCCTCTGGGAGTGATTCATGATAGAAGAGCACTTTGAAGTTGACCTTGACCTATCGATAAGACTTTAGGTAAATGACTTTAGGCTATGGAGTATAAAGAGAAAAGATGCATTTGAGATAGAAAAGGAGTAAGAAAAAGTAAAAAGCAAAAAATAGGGGTGGTTTAAAAGAATTAGTTGTTTTGAGCCTTGTGGGGTGACGGGTGCTTGTAACTCCAGTACTTGGGAGGCTGAGACGGGAATCGCAGGTTCAAAGCCAGAACAATGTAACTTAGTGAGACCCTGTTTCAAAAAAGAGCTGGGATGTACCTCAGTGGTAGAATATCCCTGGGTAAAATCCCCAGTACAAAAAACAAACAAACAGCAGCAACACAAATTAGTTGTTTGGAATTGGATGGAAATATTGACTAAGGCCCAGTAGGCAAAGGGCTCTCCTGCCTTTCCCACAAGATTCCATTCCCTATCAAATACAACATTAGTCTTTGCCAAGAGACTTTGCTAATGTAATTACATTTGCTAATTGGTCTCAAAATTGAGACTTTTCTACATTATTCAGGTGTTCCCACTGTAAGAATATGAGCCCTTTAAAACAGACCTCTTTTCTTAGGCTGTGGCAGAAGAGAGATTTTGAACATGAGAAGAATTCATTGCACCATTGCTGGCTTTGACCAAGGAGAGTCACCAGACAAGGAATAAGAATAGCTTCCAGAAACTGAGCACCATCCTTGGGGAACTCAGCAAGGACACAGAATCTCAGTTCCACTGTTGCATGGTACTGAATTGTGCTGACAACTGGAATGCACCTGAAAGTGGATTTCTCTCCAAGCCTCCAGACAAGAACCAGGCCAGGGGACACCTTGATTTTGATCTTTTGAGACCTGGAGCACATCTCCCATCTAAGCCTTTTAGATTTCTGACCTACAGAACCATGAGATAATTAATAGGTGTTGTTCTGATCTGTTAAATTTGTGACAATTTGTTACACACCAATAGAATATAAGACAGGTGCCTTCTGTGGATGGCTTTAAATACCAGATGGAGAGGTGTATATGTTAATTGTTAACCTTGTTAATTGTTAGCAATTAGGAAAAGAGTCTTCGTGGACCAACAGCTTTAGGTACAACTCTGGTCAAGAGATGAATTAATACAACCAACCATCTTTGTTTTTATAGTGACTCTGGCTTTATAGTGACAATTGGGTAAAAAGAGTAGCCCAAAGAAGAGAAGGAAATCTTTTCACTTCTCCCATAAACTAATTCTGTAGGATATTTTTTCTCTTTGAGATCTGTTTGAAGTTTAAGCCCGAGCCTCACATTTTCCTTGTCGAAGAGCAATGAGAGAAGAAAAAAAATCGGGGCCTGAGGTCACTGCATGATTCCCTTTATTCCAGGTTTTAGGGAATACTATCCTCTCTTCCCAGAAAAATGTAAATCCTGTACTTCCAGCGTGACTTTGGAAAGAGAATCGGAAGTTCCAGGCATTTGTCCCTCTTTCTGCTCAAATATGGGTAAAAGTCTTTTCTCTTGTTTCTGTTAGCATAATTTAGACAGACTGGAGCTTCAAAATAAATAGGGAGCCAGGTGTGGTGGCACACATCTATAATTCCACTACTTGAGACGCTGAGACAGGAGGATCCCAGGTTTGAGACCACCCTCAGCAACTTAGCAAGACTGTTTCAAAAAAATTAAATAAATAAAAAGGGCTGGGGGTGTAGCTCAGAGGTAGAATGCCCCTGGGTTCAATCCCCAGTACCAGAAAAAAAAAAGGTAAGAAATCCCTTCTGGGGACTAATACAGGCGCGCATAGATCTCAGGAGACCTCATCAAGTCCTGGGCCAGCTCTTTGGTTACCGCTATCAATGCCTGCCACTAGGACATGGTCTTGTAAACTTTTTAGTGTATATGTTGTCTTGTCAGCATATTAATCTTAATGAATACAACTTCATTGTTTCCCGATCACAAAAGTAGTGTTCACTTAATGTGTAGCACTTCAAAATAGATTTAATGAGAAGGAAAAAAATTAAAATTCTATGATCTCACCTTCCATTTATTTTACGCATGGACATATTTTTTTAGAAACATAGCTTAATACTGGTAATCATCTCCTCTCTTTGGATCTCAATTCTTCCATCCCACAGTGAAGAGCGCAGACACCACTTTGTCCTTCTGTTAAGGCGTGGCTTTCTCTGTTTAGAGCAGAGTGCCCAAGCACATTTAATTTGGCCAGTATAAAGTTTAAAACAGTTGAAGTGCTGGACGTGGTAGCATATGCCTATAATCCCAGTACTTGGGAGGCTGAGACAAGAGGATCGCAGGTTCGAGGCCAGCCTCAGCAATTTTTCGAGGCCCTCCACAACCAGTGAAGCCCTGTTTCAAAATAAAAAATAAAATTGGGCTGGGGGTAGTGGGAGTATGTGTTGCCAGATTCATACATATTGTACGTACTCAACTCCTATAGGCATTTGAGATTGCAATCATTATGCAAAGGAGATAATGGTAGTCTAAAGAATCTTCTAACATGGATTACATAACTCTCTAATGGATTGTTCTTTTCATACAAACTCATTATCCAATTACACATTAGGGAGGAAATAAAAATAATGGCCCACTATAGAAGGAGAAGGCTATAAATCTAGTACAGATATGGTTCTGATTTGAAAGCTATGGAATGGCCCTCTTATCCCTGTGCCTTAATTCTCTATCAGCTGCCAAGAGAGAAATCAAGCTTTCCTGTCTCCTAGGTCCTGTTGAAACGCTAAGAGTCTGTGGTGGGAGTAGGGCATCAGGGCACTGATGTTCACTAAGGTATTGCTGAAGACTCATTGACCCCATCAACACATGTCATCTGGGATAACGAGGAGTCTGAAGGCGATGGAGTCCAAGATGAAAGAAGAGGAGAAGGAAAGGTCCAGATTGCAGTGCACCGCTGAGGATGACCTCCAAGCCAAGCCTCACAGTGAGCAAGCGAAAGGAGGCAAATCAGTGAAAGCCAAGTGATCGAGGCTGCCTAATATAAATCTCACCTGCTGCCCTGTTTTGCTTGAACGCAGTTGTGCTTCCCAGGTGCTCCAGTTCCTTCCTTAGACACTGTGGGTAAATCATCATTCCACCAGTGATAAGAACTGTTCAAAGAGCCAACTATCGTCCCCCCACGCACATACTCAATCCTCCAACTTTGCAGTGTGCAGGGTGTTCTAGGCCTCTGCGTGGATGAATCCATGGATGACGAGGTTAAGCACCGCTGGCTGGAGGGTGCCCCTAAATGAGCCCAGGAGGCACCTCTTCCCTTTCTCCTAGGAGGCACTGCTTCCCTTCCTCCCAGGAGGCACCAATTACTTTTCTCCCAGGAGGCACCGCTTCCCTTGCTCCCAGGAGGTGAGTTCAAAGAGGAAAGACACAGGGATGATCTTTATCCTAAAGGGGTCGCAGACAGGTGTTTTCTAAAGAGAGTCTGTTAAACCTATGTGACATATAATGTCTTAATTCCAGATATTAGCCAAAAATATTAGAAATACACAACTGAGATCTTTTCTGTCATAGTTTAAAGTTTTCTGGATTATAGTTTAAGAACATTATGTTCCCTTGGGACAGCTAAAGAATTTCTTGGTTAAACATCTTAAAATAATTATTTTGAATATTTCTCCTAAATTGGATTTGGATATTTCAAATTGTAAATTAAGAAGAATGTTTTATGTAATTCTAGCTTGGTTTTCCTTGGAATAAACCTCCATGACATATATCGTCCAGATTTTTAATTATTGTTCTACTACTTTCATATCACATTTAGTTTTCATGCAGCATTCTAGAGTCTAAAATGAACACAGATTGTTTCTGTAATTTATAACTATTTTTGTGTAATTAAAAACTTTGTCATTAGCTTTAAAAAACAAACAAGTCAATCACCCAACTATATTTTTCATCAATTGAAAATCAATGATAACAATAAATTTTGCTTTCAAAACCATCTTTTTTCAGGGCTTATTTCTCTAAAAAAAACCATATTTTCTGAGCATGTCTCTTCATTGCCATAGAGTTAATACTATATTCCAAAACTACATATGTAGTACTATTGAAGGAAATTTATTTTATTTTATTTTATTTTATTTTTGCGGTACCGGGGATTGAACGCAGGGGCGTTCTACCTCCGCGCTACACCCCCGGCCCTATTTTTTATCCTTTATTTTGAAACCGGGTCTCACGAAGTTGTGGAGGGCCTCACTAAGGAGAGGGAGAGAGAGAGAGCGAGCGAGCTGAGGCTGGCTGCGAACCTGTATCCACCGGTCTTCGCCTCCCAAAGTACTGGGATTACAAGTGTGCACCACCACGCCCGGCTTGAAGGAAATTTATAATGCACATTATAGCAAGGTAGCTTGTTCACTGATAGTAGTAATTCAGAATATATTATAGTATATTATACATATGTATATACATGTATGCATTTTACATACTTGTAAATGTATGTAAATAGTATATAAACATACATGTGATTTTACTTACTGTGGAATACAGACAAAAATTTTGAGAAATCCTAAAATAAAGAATATTTGGCATAAAAAATTCAGCTTAGTTCTTGAATCTTTTTTTTGGTTTGTTTTTGTTTTTGGTACTAGGTTTGTTTTTGTTTTTGGTACTAGGGATTGAACCTGGGGACATTCTACCCCTGAGCTATACTCCCAGACCTTTAAAAATATTATTTTGAAACAGGTTCTCCCTAAATTGCTGAGGCTGGCCTCAAACCTGCAATCCTCCTGTCTCAGCCTCTCAAGTACTGGGAATATAGGCATGCACCACCATGCCCGAGTAGTTATTGATTCATTATGTTAGGGAGGGCGATAACTCAGAAGGGAGAAAATCTTCCTCTTAACTCTTTTTAAAAAAGAGTTCCATAAATCTTTTATTCTAGAAAAAGAGAAAACATACTATGGCAGGTGCCAACTCCCTGATGGGCAGGAAGAAGTCAATCCAAACTTTCTCGAGCCCAGGGTAGGCATGTGTCTCCTCTGGGCACAAATGGGGGTACTGACTGCCCCCACCAGCGAATCGAGAGCAGCAAATTCTCTCTGAGAACTCTAGCACACCAGGACAAGTGCTGTGTCAGGATATGGCTCTTGTCTTAGCCCTCTTAACTCTTGATATTTGCATTTACATATCATTTTAGGACCCAGGATAAATTTATAAGTATACGTTTTTTATGGTTTGGATTTAGAATGTGCCCCAGACCTCATGTCGTAGACAAGGCAACCATGTTGGAGGCAGGACTTGGTTGTTGGGGAGGGGTCCCTGGGGATGTGGCCTTGGGGACTATATATATGTATGTCTCCACTCTCTCCCTCCCTCCTTCCCTCCCTCGCTCCCTCTCTTGCTCCCTCTCTCTTCTTCTGGCCTCTGTGATATGAGAGCAGAGTCCCTCTGCTAGTACTCTCTCTGCTTCCTTGCCTCCATGCCCTGAGCTCCTCAGACTTCACCTGGACTGAAACCTCTGAAATCTCCGGAACCGTAAGCAAATAAATCTTCCTTTCTCTACATCGTAGTCCTCAGGTATTTTGGGTCACAGCAGTGAGAGTGCTGACGGAAACAGTGTTGGGAAAACTGTATGCAGTGGAGGCCTTATGTAGAAGAGGCTGCTGGGTGCAATCTAACGTTCTTCTTCCAGGACACAGTTAGACTACATATCCCAGGGTTCTTTGCAGTTTGGTGTTGCTGAGCAACTGATACTGCCTGATGCAGCATGGGCATAATTAATGTATGCCTCTGTCAAGCCTCATTCACTAAAAATTTCTGTACCATTTCCCATGATCATTTTCTATATCATTTTGCTGGCTTTTGTAGAAAATCCAATAGGGGATGGCCATAAGGAATAATTGAGCCACATGATGGAAAATGTCTTGGTTCCTGAATAACCCTTACTAGGAACTCAAAATTAGTCATTGTATAAGTGAGAGGTGGACTTGTACTGTGTATACCACTGAGATTTGAGGGCTTGTTTGTATGGAAGCTAGTTTAGGTATCACAACTAATACTGAGCTACACCCCGGCCCTATTTTTTATACTTTATTTTGAAACCGGGTCTCACGAAGTTGCAGAGGGCTTCACTAAGTAGCTGAGGCTTGCCATGAACCCGGATCCTCCGGTCTCCACCTCCCAAGTACTGGGATTACAAGCGTGTGCCACCATGCCCAGCTTCCTAGGCAGTTTTGAAATCCTGACTCTTACTTTCTCAATAATGACACCTCAAAGTTAAAGAAACCAGGTTTCTACACAAGTATGGGAAATCTCTTTCCAGATGAAATTGTAAAAGCTGTGGAGTTTAGGAAAATATAAAATATTCTAATCTTAACAGTCAATGAAGACTTATAAATATAGAAGGCATATATTGGATCTAAATTAATGTCAAGAGTCATTCAGGAAAAGAAAAAACTCAGCAAAATAAAGTAAATTAATGGTCAAAAACAAGTAATCTTTAGAGTAAGTTGTGTGCAAAAGAATAGTAGCCTAAATCTACTATTTGTCTACCTGTGGTTTACTGTAGATTAAATGGCACTTTATAAGATGCCATTGGTTCTCAAAAGCAACCAGAGCAAAGAAAGAGGGGTGAAGCTTGTTTTGGATGTCCCCTAAGGATAACAGGACATTTCCCCCCAGAATATAAGTTCCAGATTTGGTTTCTTTAAAAAGTGACAAGAACTTAGAGTTATGAAGGAATCCGCGTGCAGAATCTTTCTACATTTTTGTTTCAATTTGTTACAATTTTTATCATCTATGCTTAAAATTAACATTTTTATAGTAACCTGTCTTAATTGAAAAATTACTTAACTAGTTTTCATAGAAACAACAGTTTTGGCACACATTTTCCATTGGTTTACATAACAGCAGAAATTTGTTTTTGTAGTGATAGATATACTCTTATAGATTTTGTAGCAGAGTGATTGATTCTTGATAACCACTCCTGTGTTAGTGGCCAAATTGTGTGCCCATGGCCAGAGACTGGCTTCCTAGCAGTGAGTGTTGGGCAGGCCACATATATCTTTTAGATTATTGCTTTACGGGGGAAATACTAAAGTCAAGAGTAGCTGGGTTAAGAGATCACAGCCTCAGATTTCGGTGCATCTCACTTGATCCGCAGGGTCTTGCTCCCTGAAACCCTTCCCTCCAGTACTCAGTGTGCCTGGGAGCTTGCTAACCTGCTCACCTGTGAGGGCCGCATGGATCTCCTGTTTGATTCCTCTTTTCCTGACTGTCTACCAGATTCTGTCAGGCCAGTCACAGTGGAGTCGCTGGGCATCTCTATGGCATCTGTTAACTTCTGCCACCCCTGACACACATAACTGCTCCTTCTCTGAATAGTGCCCTTACCTGTTGGGCACTATTCCTCTACTGTGCTAAGGTTTGGGGAATATCATAGCTCTGCCCTGTAGCAAAGGGTACCTGTAAGATTGCTTGCATTCAATATCTTATGGAAAATTAGCTGAAATAACTCCTCTGGATTTGATTATAGTACTTTTCCTCCCTGCAACTCACCCCCAGCCTATGGCAAACTCATCTTTATATACATAAAGATTAGGCACTAATTTAAGTGAGGCTGGATAGAAAGGCAAGTAGCAAGCATTATACAAAACTCTATGCATCCTCATGAATAAAGTGGATCAGCATTATTTAAAAAGCTATGGTTTCTCCTGGGGATTATTTATTTTCCAGGAATCTCCTCAGTTTATAATGCAAATGCACTTAGATCCAGACATGCCCACTCGCAGAAAAGATCATTACGCTCAGGATGAGGCTTGGAACACAAAATTTATAGAAGCTTAGTCATGGCATAACTGTCTCCAAATAAAGCCTAGTGTAAATATAGTGTTTAATTATCTCTTCTTGCTTAAAGAATTACCCTAAACCTTAGTGGCTTAAAACATCAACACTTTTACCATGTCACCTCAATCTTGTGACCATGAGAGACGCCAGCTGGGCTGAATCTACACATGGCCAAGGATCAAGCTATTAAATCTTTTTATTGTTGCATAGAGCCAATAACAGGGTTAGGACTAGGACCTCAGTTCTCTGATTGTGGACCTCGAAGGTCCACAAATGTAAGAATCTCCTTCTTCCCCATTCCATTTCCTTTGACAAATGTAGAGAAGGCATTTCTGTAAGATGGAGACTTACTTAAAAGATCTTGGCAAAGATTTGCTCCTGGACCTGACACATAAACTTATCCATTTCTGCTACATAATAGAAGTGAGTACTTAATATCGGATTTCAGTATATATAAAATAATATTTCAGAAATAATTACACAGAATTATGAGCTAAATATTTTCACCATTACATGCATTTTGGAAACCTTATTCTATAAACTGCAAGAGAACATTTCAAAGCTTGTGGTGAATAAAATTAAATACTTGTCACTATATGAAATTTATAACCATATGTGTATGCTATATTATGTGCGTATATGATATTTATCTTAGGTGTGTCGTGTTTGTTAGGTTTGCAAGAAGTTTTCATATGATCCCTCCAATTAGTAAAATCTCTGATGCCCACTGAACACATTAATTGCTTAGAGTTGCTACACAAAAAAAGCTCATTAAATCCTTTCAAAAGACACACTAGCTAAGCATTACTATTTTTCTAATTTGTGAAATGGAGAGACTCAAGCCTAGATAGCTAAGTTGACCTGCCCAAAGCCACACAGACCCGGTGGGGAAGAGAAGGTATTTATTACCCATGGCTAGTCCTGCATTCTACTTCTGGGTTATTTTGCTTGGGGAGGGCCTGGAGTTAATGTATTGGGGATAAAGGGTGGTGGGTGATGGAGCATCAGTGGGATTGAAGTTAACCCTTTAAAGGGCCTAGTGGCCAGGCTGGAAGGAAGCAGTGACAGAAATCTTGACAAGAGTCCATGAAAGACCCACTGCACCAACTTTATGCATTCCAAGCTGTCGGGAGCCATTCCCTTCTCTGAGTTGCATAAACAGCCTGGCAAGGTGAGGATTTTGCCAAGTGTTGCCCATTTTGTTGATTGTGGCTGTAACAACACAGGGAGGCTCGCGGAGGAACGAGTTGACTGCTCCTTGACCCGGGAAGGAGGAGGGGTGCTGCGTGAGAGCACGATGTTTGTCTGCTTGTTGGTATTAATATTGTATACATCTGGTGCTATGTTGTTAAGGTTGGCATTGTGTACATCTGATGAAAGAGTATATAAGGTCCGAGCAAAATAAAGATGCTGCGGCAGCTTTGACTGACCGTCCTCCCGAGAAGGCAGCAGCATAGACTGACCGTCCTCCCGATAAGGCTCCAGTATTGACTGAGAGTCCTCCCGAAAAGGCTACGGTATTGACTGAGAGTCCTTCCGAAAAGGCTACGGTATTGACCGCAGTCCTCTCGAAGCTATCTTTTGTCTTTCTTCTCTCGTCTCTTGTCTTTATGCTACTCCTTGTCTCTCTCTCCTTTTTCTCTCAATCCTCACTCCCCGTTTCAGGAACAGTTCGAACCCTTCGACTCTGCCGGCGGGCTCCGGCACCCAGCTAGAGCATCGCCGTCTTTCAGATCTGTAAGGATGTATACAAAATATATGGTCAACACTAGAACCAGCTCTTCAACATTGCCCATTTTGGAGAGACGGATGATCTGTCCTAACTAGGCACATTGCCCCCTAGACCAGACCCACAAACCAACACAGATGTAATAATGGCTTGCTCACTAGTGGACCTGAAATGCTGACAACTCTGACAGTTGGTCTTCCTCCATTGTACTGTAATCCTAGACTACAGTACTGATCAGACTGATCAATTCAACATCCTGGTTATTCTGGACATACATCTAGGAACCCCTACTGACATTACCCTGGCCACATGCAAAGGGCGATGGGTCCCAGATGGAAATTGCTCAGTGGGTCATCTTCTACTTGCAAATATTTATTAAAGATTTGGGGGTTTTTCCCCAAAGTTCTAGTGGACCTAGTTTTGACATCAGATTGGATATGTAATCATCCAGTGGTCATGTGAAAAGTCAGGCTATTTAATTTATAAGTATTAAGTGACTCAGGTGTTGGCCAATTTTAAAGAATTGCACGCACTTCTTGAACAATTTATACCATCATTACTTAGTTTTTTACTATTTAATCTCAGAGCATAGAATTTTTTGGTAACTGGTACTATCAACAAAATGGTTGGTAGTTTAAACTGAGGTGCAAGGAATTTATATGTCATTCCAAAATGAAGTACCAGTATGAATGTAAATAATTCAGGGGAAGACAAGATAACTAGATATAGTACTCTCAAATCCTTCATCGTATCTCCAGGATAAAAGGATCAGTGTGTATAGGGTTTGGAGGGGATCCGGAGATATTTCTCTGGAGGGGTCTGTTGGAGAGAAGGTGCTACCTCTTAACACTAAGCTTAGGAAAAGGTCCTGTAGGGAGGACACAAGGAGGATTTCTTAGGCGAGAGCACTGGGTACTGTGCGTGGCCATATCACCCCTCAAAGGTGTGGGGGATGGGGTTGCATTATCTCTCAGACTCATAGATAGAAAGGAAGTTTTAATGAGATCACTCCAAGACTGGGGTCTTACTCCCACATGTGAAATTTCGAGGATAAGAGGTGGTAGTTTACACCTTGGCAATTAGGAAGAGGTGAATGGCCCCATTGGGTGATCTGCACTTTCAGGTATTTTCGGGGAGTGTGTACAGGCTTTACCTGTGAATCAGATGTAGAGATGGAAACCAACATGGTGATAGTCCTGTCTAAGAGCGGGCAGCCTAGAATGAGGGATGAGGGGCCTCAGAGAGGAAAGCTGAGGATTTCTGTGAGCTAAAGGTAGAGAATGTGAGTTATACTGTGGGAATGGAGATGCCTCAATTTTAAAACAAATTCAAAGTTTTAGTTATGTGGCTCTACACGTTTTACTATCTGAGTGGAGACCATGACTTTAAAACATAGGGCAAATCCAGCCCCACCAAATAAAATTAATGCACAGCAGGGGACAAAAATGTTTTAAGATTACATACTAGGAATGAGTCATGTTGTATAATACCACTCATTGCAATGAAAGATTAAATGCCAACTTTGAATAATCAAGTGCAACTTTTTAGAAGAGTGATATGTATGTTTTGAAGTCCATTGTGGGGAAAGACTTAGAGTATCAATTATAGTTTCAAAATTTAATTGCCATGATATTTTCTCAAAAGTTTAACAAGTGAGCTCATTAAATGTTACGTAAAGAAAATAGTAGTCTAAGCCGGCGTGGTGGCACACACTTGTAATCCCAGTACTTGGGAGGCTGAAACTGGAGGATCTGGGTTTGCGACCAGCCTCAGCTACTTAGTGAGGCCGTCCACAACTTTGTGAGACCCCATTTCAAAATAAAGATAAAAAAAATAGGGCTGGGGGTGTAGCTTGGAGGTAGAATGCCCCTGGGTTCAATCCCCAGTACCGCAAAAAAAAAAAAAAAAAAGAAAATAGTAGTCTAAGTGACTCATCTAAATAGAATAATAAGATAAAATTGATTAAGTAGGTCAAGCACTAATATTTAAGAGAACTGGTTTATTTTCTTTGAATTTTTATTTTCTGGCAGTGCTGGGAATTGAACCCAGGGTCCCTCACATGCTAGGCAAGTGTTCTACCACAAAGTCACATCCCCAGGTCCCTATTTTCATTTCTTTTTTTTTTTTTTGTGGTACCAGGGATTGAACCCAGGGGCGTTCTACCTCCGTGCTATACCCCCAGCCCTATTTTTTATACTTTATTTTGAAACCGGGTCTCACGAAGTTGCGGAGGGCCTCATTATGTAAAGAGAGGGAGAGAGAGAGACAGGGAGAGAGAGAGAGAGAGAGCGAGCTGAGGCTGGCCTTGAACCCGGATCCTCCGGTCTCCACTTCCCAAAGTACTGGGATTACAAGCATGTGCCACCACGCCCGGCCCTATTTTCATTTCTAATTCAACTTTCTTCAATATCTTCATACAGTCCACCCTTTTCACCTATAGTAGCATCAAACTTGTGTTTGAATCTCATTTTAGTACAATTATATCCGCTGAGCATGTATGATGTTTGATATTTCAATTAGACATTGAAGTAGAATCTAGCTATTATAAATATCTCATAATGAAAACTTCTTTTCCATTAGTGTCTTGGGATCATCTGCCATGTGTAAACTTATTATGTTTAAATACAGACATGGTAGCATTAAGGCAATGTTTTATTTCTGTGAAACATCTGCAGCTTCTCTTTCACAGTTTCTTGCTGGCTCCTAATTTATTTATCATTTTTAATTTTCCCAGAGGATATCCGTGTCAGTTCCTCAATATTTTTCTAGTGATAAACCCCGATGCTTCAGCGACCTCTTATTTGAGCGCACCGATTACATCTTGGATTAACAGAGTTCTTATCATATTGTATTTCTGATGTTTGTTCAGATGGTGTGCTCCTTAATTCAGGAAACCAGGAGACAAATTGCTATTGCTCTTCCTGCTGATATAATTTTCTATTATTTTATAATTGACTTGGAAGAACATTTTCTGTGCACTATCATCTCTAAATAGATTAGTATCTCAGGATTTTCACAGAAGAGGCAAGTAGACAAGTCTCCAAAAGAAAAGTAACATAAATGGGTAGATGTCCAAGAGATCAGCAGAGTATGAAATTTCACAAACCTAAAAGAGTTCTCTAGGGAAGGAAGGGACCCCAAAGTTCAGGGATAACATAGAAAGAAAATCAGGGCTAAGTCTAGAGCAGGGAAGGTTTAGAACTTTTAAGAAAAGAGGATGATAGAAAAGAAAGTATGGGAAATCTTTAATGATTCATCTATATAGACTATAGGTTTTGAAATTTAAGCGAAAACTAAACTTGTGAAAATATTATATGAGCAGTCATGATTTTAGAATTACCATCAATTCTTATGTTCAAAGTAGAATATTTGTCATTTCAAAAAGAGAGAGCTTATATAGAACAGAAATGGAAGCCAGGTGTGGTGGCACATGCCTGTAATCCCAGTAGTTGGGAGGCTGAGACAGGAGGATCACAGATTGAAGGCCAACCTCATTAACTTAGTGAGACCCTCAATCACTTATGGAGACCCTGTTTCAAAGTAAAACAAAGGGCTGGAGGTGTAGCTCAGAGGTAGACGTCCCTGGGTTTAATTCCCAGTAACACACACACACACACACACACACACACACACACACACAAAATAGAATAGGAGATTGTGGTGAGTTGGAATTGCTCAAACAAGACAGGGAAGCAGAGTTCACAGCTAGAAGGGCATTCTTCACAGCCCATTTCAAAGGGCACAATGGCATATGGAAAGGGTGGGGAGTAGGGTTGTTGTGTCTCCTCCATCACAAAGGACCCAAACCATGAGCTGTGTAAATTACTTAACCTTTCTGGGCCTCAACTAACACAGGTAGAACATGAGAAGTTTCTGTAAGGTCTAGTTTTACATTTTAAATGAAAAAGAATCCATTATTAGTGGCACACACCTATAAACCCACCTCCTAAGGAAGCTGAAGCAAGAGTATCACAAGTTCAAGTCCAGCCTGGCTGATTTAGTGAGACCCATCTGAAAATAAAAAATAAAAAGGACTGAAGAAAAAAAAAAGATATGAATGTTGGTCAATCTGGCAAATCCAGCATAATAGATTACTCATAGTTATCAAAGCAGAGCTTTCTACAGTGCTCAATTCCTCCACATTCAAGCTTAACTCAAATTCCTGTATGGGGAAAAAAATTCATGTCGAGTCCAAAAAGTGATGCCTTGATATTTCTTTTTTTTTTTTGCGGTACCGGGGATTGAACCCAGGGGCGTTCTACCTCCGCGCTACACCCCCGGCCCTATTTTTCTATGCTTTATTTTGAAACAGGGTCTCACGAAGTTGCGGAGGGCCTCACTAGGTAGAGAG
>PVJS01031508.1:0-23353 GCA_004027185.1 Glis glis | reverse complement strand
GGTCTCACGAAGTTGCGGAGGGCCTCACTAAGGAAAGAGAGAGAGGGAGAGAGTGAGAGAGAGAGACAAGGAGAGAGAGAGCGACAGAGCTGAGGCTGGCTGCGAACCCGGATCCTCCGGTCTCCGCCTCCCAAAGTACTAGGATTACAAGCGTGCGCCACCATGTCTGGCTTTCAGCCCTATTTTTTATACTTTATTTTGAAACCGGGTCTCACGAAGTTGCACAGGGCCTCACTAAGTAGAGAGAGGGGGAGAGAGAGAGAGAGAGAGAGAAAGAGAGAGAGCTGAGGCTGGCCGCAAACCCATATCCTCCGGTCTCCGCCTCCCAAACTACTGGGATTACAAGCGTGCGCCACCATGCCCGGCCTTCCTGTATACTTTAAATCATCTCAAAATTACTTGTAATACCTAATACAATGTAAATGTCCTATAAATAGTAGTTGTATTGTTTAGGGAATAATGAGAAGAAAAACCATTTGTACATGTTTAATACAAATGCAACTTTCTTCAAATATTTTCCATCTGATTAGTTAAATCCACTGATATGAAACTCTTGGCTATGGAAAGCCAACTGAATCTGTCTATCTTTAACTAATCATGACCAATTATTCAGGGCTGGGGATGTAGCTTAGTGGTAGAGCACTTGCTTAGCATGTGCATAGCCCTGAGTTTGATCTCAGAACTAAAAAAAATTTGTTTAAAAATGTTACTTGCCCGCCCGCCTTCCTTCCTTCCTTCCTTCCTTCCTTCCTTCCTTCCTTCCTTCCTTCCATGGATCACACCCAGGCCCTTGCACATGCTAAGCACATGCTCTAAATATGTTAATCTGTTTTTAGACAGAAATGTTTCCTATTACTTAGTTTATGGAGCAAAGTAATAAAAGAGACCTTGCTGGTGCGGAGTTTGAAACCACTGGTGTCCTTGTTCTTTCTGTCTTATGCTAGAGCCTTAAAGAGCCCATCCCTAGCCTGTAGATATAGCAACATTGGTACAGAAGGCCTACACGAACCTCTCTCAGGTCTCTCCATATTTTTTTGTTCCCTGTCTGGCATTTTGCGCAGACCCCCTGATTTGACTGCACCATCTGCTACTTCCTAACCTATGACTCCAATCCTTGGCACCTGATTGAGCAAGGAAAAAAGTAACCATTAAAGAACATTAACTGAATGCAGCTGTTTTTGAATCTGTGCCTCTGTGTGTTTCTAGGGGAGTGATGGTGGCAGTGGTGGCAGAAGGCAGCGAATTCACCTGGGGAAGAGCTGCTCTTTCAATTAGGAAGGCATTCTAATGAGTCTGATGATCACAGTGTACCTCAGGCTAGTGTTTGGAAGGTGCTATGAACGCAATGTTCATGTCCCCCAAACTTCCTATGTTGGAATCCTGACCCCCAAAGTCATGGTATTAGGAGGTGATTATGTCATAAAGGTAAAACTCTCATGAATGGCATTTGTTTCCCTATAAAAGGCGAACCCCAGAGAACTCTCTGTTTCTTTCCATGGTGCTACAACACAATGAGAAGTCAGCCGAACCCACACTGGCACCCTGGCCTCAGACTTCCAGCTCCAGAACTGTGAGAGGTACAGGTTCCTTGTTTAGCCCTTTAGTTCATAGCAATTTGCAACAGCAGCCTGGGATCACTGAGACGGAAGGAGAGGAAAGGAATTAAGCCCGCACAGTGATGTTAGGAAGTAAGTTAGTAAGTCCTTTCCTGATGTTAGTGAATTATGGATTCCTTTACTGGCAGGAGACACAGAGTTTTTTGTTTGTTTCTTTTTGTTTTGTTTTCTTAAGACAGGCACAGCCGGGGGGTGATGGCGCACACTTGAAATCCCAGTACTTGGGAGGCTGAGACAGGAGGATCGCAGGTTTGCGGCCAGCCTCAGCTACTTAGTGAGGCCCTCTGCAACTGAGGGAGACCCTGTTTCAAAATAAAGAATAAAAAATAGGCCGGGTGTGGTGGCGCACGCTTGTAATCCTAGTACTTTGGGAGGCAGAGACCAGAGGATCTGGGTTCGCAGCCAGCCTCAGCTCTCTCTCTACCTAGTGAAGCCCTCCGCAACTTCATGAGACCCAGTTTCAAAATAAAGTATAAAAAAATAGGGCCGGGGGTGTAGCGCGGAGGTAGAACGCCCCTGGGTTCAATCCCCGGTACCGCCAAAAAAAAAAAAAAGAATAAAAAATAGGGCTGGGGATGTAGCCCTGGGTTCGATCCTGGGTACTGCCAAAAAAAAAAAAAAAAAAAAAGACAGGAATGATGGAGGAGACCTGAGTTTGGCAGGGATGACTTTAGTTGCATGGCAAGAGACGGGAGGTAAAGCAAGAGGTACCTTCTACCTCTGCAATCAGGGACGGCCAGCAAGGGATGTAGGGATGGCCTGTGGCGTGGTTTCTGTCCTTTGCTATACCCAGAATTGCCAGATTTAGTAAATCATTTATTTATTTAGTAAATAATTTATTTGTAAATAATTTACTTATTAATTGATTAATCTAGTAAATAACTGTCAGATTTATTTATTTATTTACTTGCGGTACTGGGGATTGAACCCAGGGGAATTCTACCTCCGAGCTACACTCCCAGCCCTATTTTTTTATTCTTTATTTTGAAACAGGGTCTCACTAAGTTGCGGAGGGCCTCACTAAGTAGCTGAAGCTGGCCGCGAACCCGGGTCCTCCAGTCTCAGCCTCCCAAGTCCTGGGATTACAAGCGTGCGCCACCACGCCCGGCTAATTGCCAAGATTTAGTAAAGCTGAATCTGGATTTTAGATAAGCAGAGGAGTAGGAAGGACAGAGGAACTAGAATCACTGGTGAACTCATGAACTACATAGGGGACACATCCTCACGGGGCTGAAATAAAATTAGGGAGAAGTGGCTCTAAGTTGCTATGAGACATGACCAAAGAAATGAGTGGAAGACAGAATTCTTGGACCCCTGCTCATCAAACTTTCTCTTCGCGGCACTCTCCGGCTTTCCCCATACAGCTCTTTTCAAAGCTTCTCCAGTTAACATTAGCTCCAGGAATACAGGAATGTTCAGGCAAAGGAGAAGTGGTAACACGAATCTGAACAGAGGGCAATTTATTTAGAAGATTTATATGTTGCCTTCAAGGGAATGAACAAGAATCAGTGGAGAGAAATTGGATTCGGCTTCTGTATCTGATCAGGGCTAGGCAGGCTCTGTGCTTTGAAATGCATGTCACGTCTCAGGTGGGCGCAGACTCCAGACGGAGATTCATCTTGGCTAAGCAGCAAGGAAGCACCTGTCTGCCCAGTGTGGTGTGCTCCTGGCACGGGGCTCATCCAGACAGCAAGAGAAAGAACAGAGCGCCTTCCAAACGTGCCAGGGGAGTAAATCCCAGAGCCTGCACTTGCAATTAGGCTGGGCTGAGGTTTTCATCTATATCCTGCAATTTATTTATTTATTTATTTTTATCTATCTATCATCTATCTATCTATCTATCTATCATCTATCATTTATCTATCTATCTATCATCTATCTATCTATCTATCTATCTATCAATCTATGTATCTATCTATGTATCTATGGCTGGGGGTGTAGCTCAGAGGTAGAATGCCCCTGGGTTCAATGGTTCAATCCCCAGTACCACCAAACCAAACCAAACCAAACCAAACCAAACCAAACCAAACCAAAAGAAGCCTTTGGGGGAAAAGGGAAAAAGTGCTTCCAGAGTCTCCTTTCTTGATAATCAAATCAAGTCTACCTAAGAACTTAGCATTTATCCAAACTATTCACTGAATTTTTTTCCATTTCAGGAAAATCATGTTAAATCTTTTTTTTTTTTGTTTCATTTGTATCCTGATTTTCAAAATGAAAATTGACCCAGTATCAACAAGCAGAATATAATTCGACAGAAGCGTCTGCCTGGTCCTGAAGACTTGCTGCCCCGCCGTACTGAGATACAAACCCATGGTGTTCAAGTCCGTATGAGCCATAAGGGGAGATGTTGTAACAGAAGATTCATTTCTTGGGTCCTTTCTTTGTCGGTTAATATTTATTGAAAGTTCATACATCTTCATCTAGTCACTTAGTGGCAGGGGCATCTGTCCATGCTTATGTTTGTTGACAGGAAATGAAGAGAGGAGGGGATTGCTGGTTGCCAAAGAGAATCCTTCCTTCCTTCCTTCTCTTTCCTTCCTTTCTTTTTTTTGGTGGTAGTGGGGATTGAACCCAGACCTCATACGTGTTAGGCAAGTATTGTAATCTTTTAAACATTTCAGTGCTGGGGATGAAACCCAGGGCCTCGGGTGTGCTAGACAAGAACTCTACCACTGAGCCACCCTTTCTCCCCACCCCCAACCTCAGCTGAAATCTTATTTTCAATTTGCTATCTTAACTTGAGCTAGAAATAGATTCCCACCCCTGATTATCTAATCAATCAAATGAAGAAATTATATCATCTAGAAGTAAATAGAACAATTGAATAAAACAGATTTTAATAAACTAACAATTACTAGGCAAGACATATTTATAAGGTTCTGGTTTGGATGGGTGTGATGTCTGACCAAAGCCACCTTCCTTAACTATGTTTTCCATACTGTAATATTTTTTTAGTTTTAAAATACTTGTCATGCTGTGCATGGTGGCGCACGCTTGTAATCCCAGTACTTGGGAGGCTGAGACTGGAGGATCTGGGTTCATGGCCAATCTCAGCTACTTAGTGAGGCCCTCCGCAACTTAGTGAGACCCTGTTTCAAAATAAAGAATAAAAAATAGGGCTGGAGGTGTAGCCTGGAGGTAGAATGCCCCTGGGTTCAATCCCCGGTACTGCCAAAAACAAAAAAACAACAACAACAAAAAACTTGTCACCAAGTGCTGTGTGCATGTATGTCACTATAAACATGATTTACATTATGATGTGAGATAATGCACCAATAAAATTATATTAAAAAAACTTGTCAAATAGAGTGAATATATTCAAGGTGTACAATGTTATGATTTGATGGATGCATACATTGTGCAATGATTAATTAATGCAGTAACACATTCATTATGAATGTGCATTATGAATGTGCTGTACATTATATCCCCAAAACTTGCTTATTTTGTAACTGAAAGTTTGTACCCATTGACCAACATCTCTCCTTCTCCCTTCCCATCCAGTCCCTGGGAACCACCGTTCCTCTCTCTGCTTTAAAGAGTTACGCTTCTTCAGATTTCACACATAAGCAAGATTGTACGGCATTGTCTCTTTGGCAGACTCTAATTCTGACTTCATTTTACAAAGGCATGGACCATCCTGGGGTCTAAATTACAGTTCTTAGCAAGCCTTTACTGGAAACACAGGAAATGCATATAAGACCTGCTTAATATCTTCATTATCCTAAGGAGATAACCGGGACCTCCTTTAGCCTCTAACCTAGGAGGCTCCTACCTAGGAGGTCCTGATTCTTGTGCTGGGGAAGGACAAGGTTTTCTCAACCATTAATGTGTCCCTCTCATCCTTACTTCCAAGCAATTGAAAGCCACTCTTCTCAATTTGTGGGAATGTATACTTTCCAATATCCTATACAGCAATCTATGTAGAATATATACATAGCTGTCCCTCAGTATCCATGGGCGATAGTGCTAGGATACCCCTCAGATACCAAAACCTGCGGATGCTCAAGTTCCATTGAGAAAACAGTGTAGCATTTGTATAGAACCTGCACACATTCTCCTATATACTTTAGCTCATCTCTAGATTACTTATAATATTTAACACATGCAAATGCTATGTAAGTAGTTATTACACTGTATTGTTTAGGGGATAATGACAAGAAAAAGTCTGGACATGTTCAGGACAGACACAGGTTTTTTTTTCCTGAAAAAAAATTTTTTTTGGTGGTACTGGGGATTGAACCCAGGAGTATTCTACCTCTGAGCTACACCCCCAGCCCTATTTTTTATACTTTATTTTGAAACAGGGTCTCACTAAGTTGCAGAGGCCTCACTAAGTAGCTGAGGCTGGCCTCGAACTTGCCATCTTCCTGTCTCAGCCTCCTGAGTACTGGGATTACAAGCACGCACCACCACGCCCGGCTTTTCCTGAATATTTTTGATCTGCTGCTGGGTTGAATTTGCAGATGAGGAACCCACAGATACTGCGGTCCTACTGTATGCATACGTACATATCAGCCTGGATGGTTGTTCTCATCTATCATTACCGCTCTTTTTTTTTTTTGTGGTACCGGGGATTGAACTCAGGGGCATTCTACCTCTGAGCTACACTCCCGGCCCTGTTTTTTATACTTTATTTTGAAACCAGGCCTCACGAAGTTGCGGAGGGTCTCACTAAGTAGCTGAGGCTGGCCGCGAACCTGGATCCTCCGGTCTCCACCTCCCAAGTACTGGGATTACAAGCGTGAGCCACCACGCCCGGCTCATTACCGCTCTTGATCCTGTCAACCACGGAACCAGAGGGTCCTCAGGTCTCTTCCTCTTCCCTCTCCAATATCCCAACTGAAGTGCTGAATATGCTTCATTTACCCCAGCAAATTTGTCCCATAGAAACCATCAAGCTAGTACTTTCCATTATGATAAATCAATTGCAGAGCAGACTGACCCAACGAAATCTAGGAACTTTACCACGACATTTTAGGGAAAGTTCAGAGGCCACTGGATGGATCAGGGTGATAAGTTTTGGGGAAAATACCTAACTAGATGGGGTAGAATATCCCAGAATGGATTTAATAGATTCATTTAAAAACCTTTTAAGGTTCCTATAAATCTAGAACATGAGAAAAGGTATTTGTTTTTTCCATCATTCTCAAGATATTGGCTTCTCCCAGCTTTGGTCAAAGAAATTACATGTGCTGTGTCTTTTCTTCATCATTAAATTTCCTGAGACTCTTGGAGCCCTGGAAAGTCAATCTCCTTCACCCAGTTCAATTTGGGTCTAATTTTATCTTTAATACACAGGCCAGTTAATGGACTGAAAAAAACGTTTGAGTGACATGAGTCAATATACCTGTGGGGAAAATATTTCTTAACTGCACACCAAGGCACAAATGTTAGCTTTGACCACAATGAGCTTTCAGGTTATACTTTTAATTTGATAAAACTAGATATAAATAAAATATTAAGTCAATCAGCAAAGAGGTAGACACCAGGATCTATTCTGAGAGGTGGCAAATACCTGGCCTTCTAGGGCCTCCATGGCCATATTTGGGATTCTGTTAATTTTCCTCATAAAGGTTTTTAATTTTTGCAATACTGGGGATTGAACCCAGGGGTATTCTACCTCCAAGCTACACCCCTGGCCCTATTTTTTATTCTTTATTTTGAAACAGGGTCTCACTAAGTTGCAGAGGGCCTCACTAAGTAGCTGAGGCTGGCCGCGAACCTACGATCCTCCTGTCTCAGCCTCCCAAGTACTGGGATGACAAGCGTGGGCCACCACGCCTGGCTCACATAAAGGGGTTTTAGCAGGGGAATGCCAGGCAAACTAATTTTGTAGATATTTCCATCATATTGCAACTCTTCAGAAACTTAAGTAGTGCAAGGGATTAGCAGCTCTGAGAAACACAGTTTTACAAGAGGCTCCTAAACACAGAGGTACTGACTGGTATGGCTTACCCTTCTTCTCCCAGACCAGTGTTACAGGTGTGCTCCCAGCCCTGGGGTGGTCACCTCTGGCCATGAGCTGCTTCATCCTTACCCACTGTGCTGCACAGATGTTTGCACTTTCTATGCAGGAGTCCACACACACAGCCCTGGACTGTGCAGGGAAGCATGCCCAGTTTCTCAGGGGGCTGCAGGAAGTTACTGTGGCACCCTCCTCCCCCCAGACCTCTCCTAAGCTGCACTTCTCAGTGTTCCAGCTTTCAGCTCCTGCTGACGTCTGTACGGGACCTGCCAGTGGACAAATCCTTCCCCGGCCGGAATGCTGCTCAGCTTCATTTACACATTTGTATGCTGTTGCCTGTCTCCCAGAGCAGGTGTGTTCTGGCTTCTGGGATCAACACCCTCTAACATGACTACTTTTGGGACACCTGGATTAGGAAAATCTGTAAATTTAGGAAGGTATCTTGGGATGGTAATCCTAGTAACAGCAAGCTTGGCAACCAAGAATAGGGAGACTTTTCCATGAAAAAGGAAGCATTTCTCTTCCTGGCTTCTTGCCACACTCGGATGGGGAACTGGGTCAGCTGAAGTGTTCCCTGTGAGTCTCTCATTGCCAAAGGTGAACAACTGGGGGAGGGAGGGAGGGTCTTAGCCAGGCTACAGGCTTCACTGTACAATTGCTTTGATTAGTTTCCATAAGAACTAAGAAGTCAGCCAGCCGTGGTGGTGCACACCCATAATCCCAGGACTTGGGAGGCTGAGACAGGAGGATTGCAGGTTCATGGCCAGCCTCAGCAACTTAGTGAGGTTCTCAGCAACTTAGTGAGACCCTGTTTCCAAATAAAAAAAATAAAATAGGGCTAGGGGTGTAGCCTGGAGGTAGAAGGCCACTGGGTTCCATGCCCAGTTTCACAAAACAAAACAAAACAAAACAAAACAAAACAAAACAAAACCCCACCACCAACAACAACCAAACAACCAAAAAAAAAAAAACCCCAAAACAGCCGGGCGTGGTGGTGCACACTTGTAATCCCAGTACTTTGGGAGGAGGAGACCGGAGGATCCGGGTTCGCGGCCAGCCTCAGCTCTCTCTCTCTCTCTCTCTCTCTCTCTCTCTCTCTCTCTACTTAGTGAGGCCCTCCACAACTTCGTGAGACCCGGTTTCAAAATAAAGTATAAAAAATAGGGCTGGGGGTGTAGTGCGGAGGTAGAACGCCCCTGGGTTCAATCCTGGTACCGCAAACAAAACAAAACAAAAAACCCAAACTAAGAAGTCATTTGCTTATTATGTTTTTTATGTTGTGCATAAAGAATGATAGAATTTTAGAGGTAGGATGAAGCCTTTAAATTTTCTAAATCATCGACACATTTTACAGGTGCAGTGGTTGAGGTCCTGGGGGTTAAAGGTCGCCCTGTGGCATCTGCCAATCTTGAGGTGGGGGGAGGAGCTCTCTCACATGCAGTCCCCATGCGAGCTTGGTGCTGACACCTCCCTGGCAGAATATGATTTTGAGCTTTGTATTTTGAATTCAGATGAGATGGTGTCTGTATGAATGTTCCATTTTTGCTTAAACGTCTTTAGGAGGCTTTTCTTTCACAGCTTTTTTTGAGAAAATGTTATTAAAGGATGCCGGCTAGGAATTGCACACATCTCTCAGGGGGAAAGGGGGTATAAATGAACTGGAAAAACAATAAATAGACTCTATGCTGCACATGCTGCTGATTCCCGACCCACTCCCCCTTTCCCATATACCCACCCCGACACTGAACAAGCACTTGGTGCCTGCTCCCAACACTCATAATAACCCTATGAGATAGAAATTACTATGAACATTCCCAACTTATGATGGTTCTGCTTAGGATTTTTAGTCTTTGCAATGGTTTGAAAGCAATAACACATTCAGTAAAATCTGTACTTCAAATTTTTAATTTCTTTTTGCACTGGTTATTGAACCCAGGGGCATTCTACCTCTGAGTTACACCCTCAGTACTATTTTTGTTTTTATTTCAAAACAGGGTCTCGCTAGGTTGATGAGCGTCTTGCTACTTGTTGAGGTTGTCATGGGACCTGCGATCCTCCTGCCATAGCCTCCCGAGTATTGGGATGACAGGTGTGCACCACCATGCCTGGTTCAAATTTTGAATTTTGATCTTTCTCTGGGCTATTGGTACAGATAAATCATTCTGTTTTTCCTTTTGAGTGCAGTATTCAATAAATAACAATAAATGTTATTTTTGTGTGTGTGTGGTATTGGGGATTGAACCCAGGGGAATTCTACCTCTGAGCTACACCCAGCCCTATTTTTATTCTGTATTTTGAAACAGGGTCTCACTAAGTTGCGGAGGGCCTCACTAAGTAGCCGAGGCTGGCTGCGAACCCGGATCCTCTTGTCTCAGCCTCCCAAGTACTGGGATTACAAGCGTGCACCACCACGCCCAGCTAACAATAAACATTATTAACATTTTATTATAAAATAGGCTTTGTGTTAGATGATTTTGCCCAACTGTAGGCTAATGTGAGTATTCCAAGAACGGTTAAGGCAGGCTAGGCTAAGTTATAAGGTTCTATAGGTTAGGTGTGTTACATACATTTTCAACCTGTGATAATTTCAATTTATGATGGGTTTAATGGGATGCAAGCCCAATGTCAATCAATCAAGTGTCATCAGTATTCCCATTTTACAAATAAGGAAACTGTGGCTCACAAAGATTAAGTAACTTGCTCCGAATCACACTGCTTGGCCAGTGGTGGACTTCTGATTTATCTTTAAGGGTAAAGACATCAATTAACAGACCTCAAGGTTCTGTTACAGCTGTGTGACCCACCCTCCAACTCTTTGCTAAAAAAATGATCCCCACCCTCTACAGGTGAGACCAAACCCTTGTCTACCTGCAAAACTCTCCTTCGGATTCCGGCAGCATGAGCGAGGCCATCGGGTTCTTCATCAGATCGGCCACCACGGGGTCCTTGGCTGTCATGTAAAAGAAAGGAATCCCAGTGCTGTTGTTGACGGGACCATCGCTGATGGGCAGGCAGCTTCCAAAAGGCAGTCCTAGGATCTGACAAACCAAAAAGTCTTTTTCAAGGGCAGAATTGTGGATTGATGTGAACTGGGTGCCTCGTTTGTTTCTCTGGCCAGGAAATATTGCACCGGGGACCTTGTAGGGGACCTTGACAAGGAGTAAATTAAGTCAAGGTGGTCCCAATCTATCCAATTAATTCACCCAGCGATGGCTCCAGGATGTCTCTGTAGGAGATGCTTAGCAGCGGTGTTCTGTTTGAACTTTAAAGAATTATTATTGAAGCTGCCCGTGAACAGCAAATACACTCACTTTATTGAATTTAATGTTCGCTAGGAGAGGGGCAATGAAATTATGGGGGTGGGGGTGGTGCTAAGGCTTTCCTGCAAGCTGCCAGGAAATACCCACTGCCTTCACTGCCTCCTCCAAATTTGTGGCCACTTTGGGAATATAATTTAATTCTTCACTTGAACATCTTGCTTGGATACCAGGAACATTCTACTAATTGTTTCTTTTGGGGCTGTATGACTTTCTCACTAATTAGTTGCATTTTTTATTGTAATTAATACCACGTCATTATATAACTCAGCAAGTTATAGGAAATTGATTTGTTATTCTTTGAGCAGAAAAGAAGTCAAAGAACCACGACTTACCGATTTTTGTTCATGGTCATCCAGCAGGGTGGGAGAAGGGTAGTGTATCATGTTTCTGGGACTTCTGATATATACAAAAATATTTGTCTTAGGTTTTCCCCAAAGCACTGCTAGTGTAGCATCTCCACCTTCCATGAGCTTTAACCCTTACAGAGTGGAGCTTTTTGTTACTTAGCTCAGAACTCAGGGGCTGTCTTTGTCTTTGAAGTATTGCACGACAGTGGTGTGTAAAATTGCAAAAGGAAGGACTTTAATCGTTTAAGAATACAAAATGTTAAGGAGCCCTCCAATATGGTACTATAACATCATTTACAGATTCTGTTTTTAGCATGTCATAAACTGCCCAGCGGCATGTTTTGCATGCATGCAAAGGTTTTCTGAATTTATTGTTTGGATTAAATGTTAATATTGGAAAGAAGTCCCAACAAAGCAAAGGTTTGTTGAAAGTCAAAGTATCTGTAATACATCGGCACTAGACTTAATTGTTTGAGAAGATTTGCTTTAAACCAAGATTAACTTCATATTTAAACTTCTTATTTTCTTAAGGTATGTCTTAGTGAGTATAAGATTTAACTGTGAAAAACCATTTGGATGCTGTGAAGAGCCAACTGGCTCAGAATCTGACAGAGGTTAAGATCATTGTCACCGGAGGAATAAAGTTGTCATTTAGAAAAATTTTTAAGAAAAAAAAAGGGATGTTCAAAACTGTCTCATCAACCACTGAATTTTTCAATGTACTTTCATTGGTGTCAACCACTTGATTTTATAGCCGGGGAAAGCTAACTGGAGAAGCTAGTGACATAGCCATAATCTGGAGTTAGCAAGACCCAGAGCGGGGCCAAGGCCCTGTGCATCCTAAAAATATTCTTATTTGCGTGAAGTAAATAGCTCAGATTACTGCCCTGCAACAAGACCCTTATATCTATCTTAACAGCTGCAAAATCTTTCTGGGGGTGTAATGCTTATGGAATTTACATCCTCATTAGTTATCTCATTCTCAGTAGAATCCTGTCTAACAGGTGAATAAAACATTTGTGAACCTGAGGTTAGAAATGCAGCCTGCAACAGCTCATTCCAGCATCTACAACACACTTTGAATAATAAGCCTCCTTTCCAGAAAAAAATCTCCAATTCCATTTTTTTTCTAAATGTCAATTTCCACCAAAGCAGAGGTGGGGTCTTCCTCCCCATCCCCACTTCTATTCCAGGTGAGCAGGTGACGGGGAAGTCTACTGGGCTGTGCTGCGAGCTGCCAGGGGCTGGACGTGCTAGCTCTGCGATTCCAAGGCTCTGCCTCCTTTTGTCCAGGTCTCTGGTCAGACGCTGGCTTTTTGGACATCTCTTTGGCCATCTTAAGACAGGGATTCAGCCCCCAACCATCTGAAAACCAGGAAGCCTGGTTTCCAGGTGCCCCCACGACCTGCACTTTGCCTGTTTAACCCACCCAAGCACAGTCCGGTTCCGGTATTTGCAAGGCATCTACGGTCCAGTCCAGCCCACTGGACACTTGGATGAAACCTGGAGCGGTCGCTAACATCGCCCCGTCTCCTGGGCGCACCGCCTGGTTGGCAGGCCACCGCGAGGCGTGCACCTGCACCCCGCCTGCACCCCACGCCCAGCCCGCGGCTTACCTTATCGTGGGCGGACACGGTGGCCAGGCAGCCCTGGGCGCTGGCGTGGGCCAGCGAGCGCGCGGTGCGGGCGCGCAGCCTGGGCCCGGGGCCCGCGGGGCCGCTCTCCCGCCGGTAGGAGAACATCCCCGGCGGCGCGGGGGGCGGCCTGGCACGGGCAGCGCCGGCCCGGGGCCGCAGGTGCGCGTCCTCCTTATGAGCCGAGGCCGGGAAGCTCTGCTGCCAGATGCTGCCCGAGTCCTCCAGCAGCGCGGGCATCGCCTCCTCCGTGGAGGCGCTGTCCAGCTCCTCGTCCACCTCGTTGGTGACGGCCCAGGACACGGAGCTCACGATCACGTACCCCGCGGCCGGGGACAGCAGGGCGCTGCAGCACAGCAGCCAGGAGAGGCGGGCCGGCTCGCCCCGGCGCACGGACATCTTGCAGGCGGCGCGCCCTGCCGCGGGGACCGCTAGCCGCGAGCGTGCGGCCGGCGAGGGCGACAGCGCCCCCTGCGGCGGAGCCGGGCCCTGCGAGCGCCGCAGGACGCCTGGCTGGGGTGCTGGGGTGCTGGGGTGCTGGGGTGCTGGGGTGCTGGGACCCCCACCCGGGGACGCCCTCGCACCCGATTGCACGCCGGCTGCACGCCGATTGCACGCCCGCGCTGCGCGCACTGTGGTTGCGGAGCGCGGTCCTCCCGGCGAGCCAGGTCCCGGGATGGATGCACGCCTCCTCCGCTCAACAGCTGTGCGACCCGCCAAACCACTTAGCTTCCCTGTGGTCCATTTCCTTCATTAGAAAACGAAGATCATCTACCTCCTGGGGGCGTGATGGATGGGAGGGCTAAATGATTTGATGTTTAAACAGGCTTAGAACAGTGCGGGGCATGGAGCACACCTTGTATTTTGTTAACTAGACCCAAGGCAGGGATTTTATCCACCAGTTAGTAATAGATGGTGGATAAAAATACTATAAAGATAATATAAACTTGTATATTATATATAAGTCTATAAATAAGTACTAATAACGACAAGAAAACGGACTAAATGGTGGAGGTAAGATTGACACCAATTCTGTCTGATGTCTGTCTGGTGGACTTTCTCTGTAAGGACAATAAACAGCTTCTATTTTGCTACTTCTGGAGGGCATTGCCCCAAATTAATCTCAAAGCAGAATCAATTTATTTATACACCTGTGCTAAAATAAAGGGGAACCAGCGCCCAGAGTAGAGGCGATGGGCAGGGCGGAGAGAGTTGTAGGAGTGTGCTATGCTGTGGTTTGGATGTGGTTTGAGTGTGGCCCCCTGTGGCTTCTTGTGTTGAAATTTAATCCCATTGTGAGGTACTGAAAGGGTGGGAACATCCGCTGGTGTTTAGAGGTGCGGCCCTTGAGAGGTGGTGGAGGTTCCCCCCTTCCCATGACTGAATCCCTGTGGCTTTATAAGAAGGAGGAGGCCAGACAGACATTCACAGGCTCCATGCCTCTTGTCATATGGTATGCCAGCTCCCTCAGGACTCTGTCAACAAGAAGACCATCATCAGGTGTGGCCACCGGACCTTGTGCCTTCATTACTGTGAGCCATAACAAACCTCTCTTCTTTTTAACTTACCAGTCTGTGGTATTGTATTATTGGCAGCAGGAAACGGACTAATACATAAGTACAATTTTTTTCCCTGTGGTACTGGGGAAGAAACCCGAGGGCACTCTACCTCCGACCTACACCCCCAGCCCTATTTTATTCCTTTATTTTGAAACAGGGTCTCACTAAGTTGCAGATGGCCTCACTAAGTTGCTGAGGCTGGCCGCGAACCTGCGATCCTTCTGTCTCAGCCTCCCAAGTACTGGGATTATAAGCATGCGCCACCACACCCAGCTCATAGTCACAATTTTTAATTAATTAATTAATTTATTTATTTATTCATTTATTTATTTTGTGGTACTGGGGATTGAACCCAGAGGCATTCTACCTCCTAGCTATACCCCTAGCCCTATTTTTTATTCTTTATTTTGAAACAGGGTCTCACTAAGTTGTGAAGGGCCTCACTAAGTAGCTGAAGCTGGCCACGAACCTGTGATCCTCCTGTCTCAGCCTCCCAAGTACTGGGATTACAAGCATGCATCACCACGCCCGGCCTATAACCACAATTTTAAAAACTTTCTTTTTGTAGTACTGGGGATTAAACCACCCAGGGTCATTCTACCTCCAAATTACACCCCCAGCTCTTTTAATTTTTTGTTTGGAAACAGGGTCTTACTAGGTTGCTAAGACTCACTAAATTGCTGAGACTATTCTCCAACCTGCAATCCTTCTGTCTCAGCCTCCTAAGTATTGGGATAACAGGCGTAAGCCACCACACCTGGCTTAAAATGTCCTCTTAATGATGGACATTGGGACTGTTTCCAGCAATGGAGGTTTATAGATACAAAAATAATTTTAAATTAATTATAGTTTCTCTACTTATGACATCCACAATCTATCCCAGTAGTAGACATTTTCTACTCTAGATTTCCTCCACAAAATCTAATGGTCCTGCTTCAAATTTATTCTGGATGAAAATAACTTGAAACAGCACTCAGTTTTTACTTATTTTTATTGTTATTTATTTATTTTTGGTACTGGGGATGAAACCCAGAGGCATTCTACATCTGAGCTACACCCCTAGCCTTTTTGTTTTTTATTTTGAAACAGGGTCTTGCTAAGTTGCTGAGGGTCTCACTAAGATGCTGAGGCTGGCTTCGAACCTGTGATCCTCCTCCTTCCAAGTACTGGGATTACAAGCATGTACCACAATGCCTGGTAGCACTTGGTTTTTTTAAAGTGTTTTGGTACATGTTACCAAAGTGCTAATGAGATGATCCCTTGTTTGCCCCACTCCCTCTCAATCTACCTCCTCCTTCTCCCCTCCATTAAAAGCTAGTGCACTCCAAGTGTCAGTGCATCTCCAGTCCCACCCCAGCTGCCCTTTCCAGGATAACATCTTTCTGGTCTTGCTGGAGCCCCTGCAGCCTTGGACACAGCTGACCTGTCTCCTTTGGTTTTTTTTTTCCCATTGTTTTACATTTAATATAGGTGGCCTAGGTTTTACCTAGGCAATGTGTGATAAACACAATTACATTTTACAGGGCATATGCATATTCTACAAGTGGTCCCTGTGGATAGTCACTGCATAGTAAATTTACTTTCATCATATGAGACTTAACGCAAGATCTGAAAGTTATTTTCCTACATTGTTTGATTTGTCAGAGTTTGATTAGTTCTTACTGGATGCATAATTCTATGAAGTTTGTTCTGTAACAATAAAATCTTCCTGTGATTGTAGCATGAGTTGCCCATTAATTCCTTTTTTTGTAGTATTCTTTTTTAATTTTTTAAATACTTTTATTGGTGCACTACTTGGGTTTTTTTCTTACTTCTCTGGCTGCACCTTCTCAGTCTCCTTTTAGGACCCCTTTCTCTGTCTGCTCCTAAACAATGATTATTCTATGGAGAATTGTTTCTAGCCCTTTCTTTTTATTCTCCTTTCTCTTTCTGAGTAATCTCATTATGCCAGGGGCATTCTACCTCCAGGCTACACCTCTAGCCCTATTTTACTTGCAGGGTCTCACTAACTTGCTAAGGGCCTCACTAAGTTGCTGAGGTTGGTTGAGAACCCGTGATCCTCCTGTCTGTCTTCTAAGTCCTGGGATTACAAGGGTGCACCATCATGCCCAACACACACACACACACACACACACACACATACACACACACATACACACATGCGTGTGCGTGCACGCGCATGCACACACACACGAGAAGCAACATGCTCATCACCCTTTCACTCTCATTGTGTATTATTTTTACTATAACATTTATCACACCTAAGACAGTTTGCTGTTCCTTGTTGATGAGTTCAGTGTTGGCCTCTCTCTACCAGGAACATAAGCTCTGTAAGAGCAGGGATTTGCCTCTTTTTTCCCTTTTTTTTTTTTTGTGTGTGTGTGGTACTGGGGATTGAACTCAGGGGCATTGTACCTCTGAACTATTCCTCCAGTCCTATTTTTATTCTTTATTTTTGAAACAGGGTCTCACTAAGTTGTGGAAGGCCTCACTAAGTAGCTGAGGCTGGCTTCGAATCTATGATCCTCCTGTCTCAGCCTCCCAAGTACTGGGTTTACAAGCATGCGCCACCATGCCCGGCTATTTGCCTCTTTTATTCACGGATGATTCCCTAGTGTTTAAAGAGTCCCTGGTAAAAGAATAAATATGTGACAAATACTTAATTTTGGAACACATCGCTATGAATTTTAGATCAAATGTCTGTTTCTGGAGAATCTGTCTGCTGCCAGAATGTTAGTGGGCTTCCAACTCATCATCATGAGTGAAGATTTGTGTTCCAGGACCTATGTGGGTGTCGCTATTTTTACCCTGAAGCGAAAATGTGATGTGACTCTCTTTCTGTAAGCACCACATTGACAATCAGCGATATACCCTGGGGAGATTTCTGTCTGCACAGGTCTCGTTATCATTATTCTTATTTCCACTTACTGTCTCAGAAAACATTATTGCAGGTCTGCCTAGCTGAGGACCCGATGTCTCTGTTTCATGTCAAGTTCAGTTGCGTACAGGGCAGCGCTGTGACAGTGCCACAGCCAATGGTGCCTGGAGGTGGCCGTGGAATCTGCACAGGTGGTCAAGGTCTCGCTGCCGCCTGATGACCCCGAGCAGGTCATTTCCACGAGAGACGTTTGGGGTGATGATTTAGACATTAATTTGAGTGAGCTGAACTTGACAAGGTGTGTGGCGCAGTGACTTGATGATCAGGTCCTTGATGATCAGATGTTCAGGTCCTTGAACATCTTCGCGGGTTCACACCTGTTGTGGTGCTCTCTCCCTGACCTCGCCGGCCAATAGGACTTGCTCAGGACAGTGGCACAAGAACACATCCGGTGCAGGTAAAAGCTGTGACAACATGTCTGTGTGTTTTCACTTTCACTTTCTTCTGCCCATCCGCCATGAGAATGTGCTTGAGTTTGTCTGCTGGAGGGAGCTGGGAGACACACAGCGACAGCCAAGTGGTACCAGCTAAGACCAGCCAGCTTCCAGCGAACTTGTCCAGGACCTCGATGACTGAGAGTCCAACTGAGATTCGTTAAGTCCAGCCCAGACCAGCAGAACCATCCAAGCAACCTGTGGACTGGTGAAGAATAATATATAAATAGTGGTACAGGGCACGGTGGCACAGGCCTATAATCCCAGTACTTGGAAGGCTGAGACAAGAGGATTGCAGGTTTGAGGCCAGTCTCAGTGATTTAGCAAGACTGTGTTTCAAAATAAAAAATTAAAAGGGATGGGAGTGTAGCTAGGAGGTAGAATCCTCCTGGGTTCAATCCCCCGTACCATAAAGAAAAAGTGTTTGTTTTAGGCCATTGAGGATTAGTTCGTGTTGCTGCAATTAGCAGACCTTTCCATGGTGCAACCACAACCAAGCTTTGCGACCTGCTCTGAATTATTTCTTGCTCTTGATAAAAAAATCCAAGTTTGAGGTAGGGAGATTTCATGTTCACATTTGTTTTCGAATAACAGACCATTTCTGTTAAGTAATTAAAATGGCCAGTCCAGTGTACTAAGCAAAATGTCAAACTTTATTAACAATTAGAGTGTCTCCTCTCTCCTGGCTGAGAAGTGCTGTAGGACCTCAGGCCTGCGGTGGGCGAGGGAGTTGGCCGGATTCTCTCTGTCGCTGGCCTCCTGCCTTGACTCATCAGGAAATGGGGTTGGTAGTTAAAAACAAGGACATACCCATGGGGACAAGTGCAATCTGTCCTTGCACAAGTGCTCCTACGCCCTGGTGGCTTTTCAAACCTGGCTTACTTTCTCTTAGAATCTTTCTGTATGCTTTTTAGCCTTCCTCCCATCAGGAACCTCCACTTTAGTCCTCATCATCTAGCCAATTCCTTTCAGTTTTTAAGATACATTTTCATTCATATATCTCATTTCTAAAGAAAAGCAGACAGTAAAACACCATATCCCTGAATGCTCTCTTCCTGTTTCGCCAAACCTGGCCAAGTTAAGGGGACAATGAGAGCAAGCCTGTGTTGCAGCCTTGTTAGTCATCAGCTTTGAGGTCACCTTGGTCCAGCTTGGAAGGGGCACAAACTGCCCACCCAAGTGGAGAGTTCTGCACACAGACAAATCTCCAAGGACCAAATGAGACCAATAAGCAAAGGCCCTGACAAGTTCCTTGTTTACCCTTTCCTTCCCTGATTCATCTGTGACTACCTTGATGTTTTTCCCTGACTCATCCCATGACTGCTTTGCTGTCTCCTGTGATTAGTAATTTCTTACAATGATTTTGGTCAATAGAAGTAAGACACTGGTGGAAGGAAGGCAGGGGAGATAGATATCTCTCTCCTCCCCAGTCCCCTCAGATGTCTTGTCATTTTGACTCTGTTGTCATTCATGTGAGAGACTTCTAATCAATCAATCAATCAACATCAACACCATCTGCTACAAATGGTGCCCAATGTGGAGCTCGAACCCATGACCCTGAGATTAAGAGTCTCATGCTTTACTGACTGGGCCAGAATTGTCCAGATGCATATGATCTTGAAGGATGCTGGATTTTTCTCATGTGCACTGGCAACCAGGGCCAGTTAATGATGTCACTGCCTCTGCAGCCTAACACATAAACCCCTCTCTATCAGTGGTGACTGGTATGGAATTGAAGGCACCATGGAGAGAGGCTATGTGTCACTCATCTAGCCAGCCACCACTGGACAACACACTATGAGCGAGAGGAGGTGCTGCTTGGCGAAGCACTATGAGGGACAGAGGTGCTGTCAGTCTGTCCCCACTGAACTCTTGTGGGAGCAGTCACTGATCTCTTGTAAGTTTCCCCAATAAATCATATGCTTCACATGCTGTCTCTGGCACTTTCTTTGGCCTTTCAGCAACCTACCCCGCTGCCCTTGTGCAGCTGGGTTATGGACATAACAACACAATACATGGAAAGAGTAAGCGAATCAGTGAGCACCCCACACTAGATGGCCACCCTCAACCATGAACAAGAACCCCATGGGAGTCCCTGGCAGAAGCAGAATTGCTTCAAGGGCACCTGGTTTTAGGCCTGGCAGAAATTGTTTGAAACCTAGTCGTACCCCATTGCCTTTGGTTTAGTTACAACTTCCCCTTCCTGTATGGGTGCTTGCTATATAGCCTGCTTGTTCCTCCTCTCGCTGACCCCAAATGCGATACATCCCACAGCTGCTGATCAATGCAAATCCTAATGGCCAGTACCAGGGCTGTGCAAATGAGCTCCCTCTCCTATTTCACCCATGTTTTCTTCTTTCTTCTCTTCCTCCTCATCCTTCTCCTCCTTCTCTCTCTCTCTCTCTCTTTTTTTTTGTGGTACTGGGGATTGAACCCAGGGGCATTCTACCTCTGAGCCACACCCCCAGCCCTATTTTATATTTTGAAACAAGGTCTCACTAAGTTGCTGAGAGCCTTGCTAAATTGCTGAGGCTGGCTGCCAACCTGGGATCTCCTTGTCTCAGTCTATCAAGTACTGGGATTACTGGTGCCACCATGCCTGGTTCCAGGTTTTCTATAAACTGGCCAATCCACAGCCCTATGGAAAAGCCTAAGGGTTATGGCCAGGGGCCTCAGTAGAGGCACATGCCCATGGACCTCTCTCACCTGAGCTCTCTGCTGCCTCCAGACTTCCCACCAGCCTCCAGACTACGTCATCCCCGTCATCCCTCACCTCTCTGAGGTCTGTGAATAATAAATTGCTTCTACTTCATGCTTTTTTTTTTTTGGTACTTTGGATTGAACCCAGGAGCATTCTACCTCTGAGCTGCACCCTCAGCCCTATTTTACTTTTTTTTTAGTTTGAAATAGGGTCTAAGTTGCTAAGGTGCCGAGGTTGGCTGAGAACCTGTGAACCTCCTGCCTCAGTCTTCTAAGTACTAGGATTACAGGTGTGTACTGCCACGCCCATCTCAAATTTCCTTTTTAAGGCTATTTTATTGTATATGCATACCACATTTTCATTCTACCCCAGAGCTACATCCCCAACCCTGTTTCCTTTTTATTTTGAAACAGGGTCTCCCTAGGTTGATGAAAGTTTCACTACTCGCTGAGTCTGTCATCGAACCTGTGATCCTCCTGTCTTAGCCTCCCAAGTACTGGGATCACAGGCACGGGCCACTGTGCCCAGCTTACTTCATGCATTTTGAGTTCACCTCTTCATTGTGTTTCACTTGAGAACACCTGAACCTAACTCCTCCCTCCATCTCCTCCCTGTCAAAGGCCTTCTAGAAAGTGGCTCTCTTGGCTTATGGCCACTCAAGACCAAATTAGAAACTGTAACAATAAAAATCACACACAGTTCAGGCTGAGGATGTAGCTCAGTGGTAGGGTGCTTGCCTGGCATGCACAAGGCCCTGGGTTCCATCCCCAGCACCAGGAAAAATCAAATAAAAAAAATCCCAACAGCTCCACCCTCATCCCCCGTCCTAACTTCTAACCGTACAGACAATCGCAATTGTTTTCTTTGATAAACCTGGGCATTCAAGGGCAGAATGCCAGAATGACCTCTGCTACCTCTGAGCTGCTCAGTTTACCCCAAAATATGCAAACAAAACTCACTGTTCCCAGACTTACAAATCCTGTTGTTGGTTTTGTTCCATGACTCAGGCCCCCAACTGTCTGCTTACATGTGAGCAGATAAATGACATGCAAAGTCACTGAGCAGTGAGAAGAGGAGCAGAGTCTCGGGGGAATTCTTTGACCAGGAATGACTCCTTCCAGATGGCTTAAGAAATGAGATAATCTAGTGAGTGTAGTTGTACAGGGCTCCAAAGTATGATTACCTTGGAAACCATAAACATGAATCATTCAGAAAGAATCTAGGGGCATACAGTTCCTATGTTCCTTTAAAATTTCTAAGCATTTAGGGAAATTAAATTCATCTTTGTAGGTAAAACTAATCCATTTCATATGTGAATGTAGAGGTAATTTAGTTCATTTCATATGCAATATGAGATCAATAAGATATTCTCTGTTCTTTCCACTTATACCGCAAATCAAGTTAAGCATGACTTTTTAAATTCCTTTTAAAGATCATAATCGGTTACATAAAATGGATTTGGTGTGATAATTATCTATTCTTAGTTTTAGCATTTTTAGAATTTTGCTTCAATAAGAGAAATAAAAAGTGATTCAAAGGAGGACATCATCATTTGTTGTAGAAATATTCCCCTGACCCCGGTACTAGGGATTGAACCGAATGGGTGTTCTACCTTTGAGTTACACACTCAATCCTTTTTTATTTTGAAATAGGGTTTTGCTAAGTTGCTAAAGCTGTCCTCAAGCTTGCAATCCTCCTGTCTCAGCCTCCCGAGTACTTGAATTTCAGGTGTGCGCTATGATGCCTGGCTTGTTGCAGATGTTTTTGCATTCAAAATTCAACCTCACTTTAAGAAAACCGGAATGGTGAACCAAAGGTTTTTAATGTAGCAGTGAATGCACGTCGCAGGGGTGTTACATGGAGGTTTTTCCTGTTCCTCACTGCCTGAAGGGCTCTTTTTACAAATTCTGTTACGATTGGGTCACTACCAAGGGGGAAAGAAAAATATTATGATCGGTATTTTATTGTTTGTACCAGTGTGTAGCCTTCCAACTTTTTCTTTTTCTGGAGACTTAACTGCTCCTCACTCCCGAAGAGATTTCTCAAATGTCTCTTCTGTTAAGTCCCCAAATAGAAATACTCAGGAAGACCCAGAAGAAAGGTAATGGAGGCAAAATTTATTCTCCAAATCAGTTTACAGTTCGACCAAAACCAACTCCTTGAAATACATATAAACACGAAATGCTACATCTATTATATACATAAAAATTTTCTTTCCTATCAATTACAAAAGCTTTAGTATTTAATATATTTTTAAGAATGCAAGTCTATCTGGTTCCTTGTGCCCTATTCAAATAAATTGTCTCGCATATTAGCATTGCTTTCTCCAAAATAATTCTCTTCAGAACTTTGGGGTATGTCTGAAATGTGAATCACAAATTTTTGCCCATCCTTTAGGGTTAGGAGGGCTTCTTGTCCCACAGGAAGGCTGAGTTTAATGGTGCTTTCGGTGGCCTTGTCTTCCAGCAAGACGTGGATGATCTGCAAGGGGTAATGTTGAGAAGGAAAAGATAAAAAGAGACAGTTATACTATTCCCTATTACAGGAACCACCATTTGAAATCATCTACCATATCCTCCCCCCTATTCGGGGACTTAAACAGGAAATGTGTGCATTTATCCTTACTGGAGGAGATCCTAATTTCTCAAGGTTGGTGAGGATTTCATTGGAGCACTCACAATCCAGAGATGATGCAAGAGAGAGCGAGCATGGGGAACAGGGGAACTCACTTTGGGAAAAGGAACTGGAAGGGGGACCTGCAGTTTTCAGGAAATACCCTTAAAGACGACTTTCTTCTTCTCTTCTTCTTCTTCTTCTTTTCTCCTCCTCCTCCTCC
>PVJS01031507.1:0-23355 GCA_004027185.1 Glis glis | reverse complement strand
TTTTTTTTTTTTTTTTGAAACAGGGTCTTGCTAGGTTGCTGAGAGTATTGCTGTATGGCTGAGGCAGGCCTCAAACCTGGGATCCTCCTGTCTCAGCCTCCTAAGTACTGGGATTACAGGCATGTGCCACCACATTTGACTGATTACTTCTTTCTTATTCAACCAAAATTGGAGTTTCTCTGTTAAACAGTCATATTTTTATAGTATAAAATTGGAAAAGTTTGCGTTGTTCCTATAACTACTAGAATGTTCAAGAAATTATAAGAATAATGTTTAATTAAGTGCTGTTCATCAGTTAATAATTGGATACATACTGATGATGTATTTGATAAATATGATATATATGGCTATAACAACCTCCAAAAATAAGAGAAGCTTAATAAATATTTAAATAACTGGATCCTAATGTCATTTCCTTTGCTAAGAAAAACTATTTACTTTAGGTTAGCATTAGATATTCATCATAGTCATTAGTACTCATAATTATATGAATATTATTCGGAGTGTTCACACTTTTTTAAAAGTCCCTTTCTTGTTACATTTCACATAAAGGACCTAGGTTCAAATAACATGTTCATATATGAAAGCTATAATTAAGTCAAAGTTGTACTTAAAATTAAAAATAAGAAAGACAAGCCTTTAAAATAGAAGTGCTAATAAGACCTTAAACGAACTTTCCTAACTGTTTTGGCTGTAGAAATTAGCTGACTTTTATCTGTAAAAAGGGTAATTGATGTATTAGTTAGGTTACTTTCTGGTGCAAGTAATAGATGTCCCAATTAAAAGTGGCTTTAAAATATATTTTTCACATGACAAGACGCCTAAAGTGTGATTCCAGAATTAATTAGTTCAGTGGTTCAGTAGCATCATCGAGGACTCAGGTTCTTCTCCTCTTGCTCTGCCATTCTCAACATGTTGACTTTTGTCCTCAGACATGTCTCCTCACAGTTGCAAGCAAATTACAGTGGCTGTGAAAATCATATTCACCTCATCCTCAAGCTGCTTATACTCCAGTCTATTTGGGATTTTTGCACAGACTGTACCAAATAGGGACCTGATCCTATACAAAAGCAGTTCAATAGGTATAAACATACAAGATGAGAACATCAAACTAAGGTTGACTTTGTGGGTAGCATGGGCAGATCAGTATTTGTGATATTCTTCTATTCTCAGTAGCATACTGATACATATTTAACCACCGGCTTTCTGGATGAGGGATCACTGAATTGCATCATATGTCGATTTCTCTAGCATAAATATTCATATAAGGCCAATTTTTTTTTTTTTGGCGGTACCGGGGATTAAACCCAGGGGCGTTCTACCTCCGAGCTACACCCCCAGCCCTATTTTTTATACTTGATTTTTGAAACCGGGTCTCACGAAGTTGTGGAGGGCCTCAAGTAGCTGAGGCTGGCCGCGAACCTGGATCCTCCAGTCTCCGGATCCTCCGGTCTCCGCCTCCCAAGTACTGGGATTACAAGTGTGCACCACCACGCACGGCACAAGGCCACCTTTAAACAACGAAAATGTCATTGAATGCAGAGTAGAGAAAAGGTGAACTATTCCTCTTTTAAGGACTAGTTCTACCACAGGAATATGATACATGTAAAATTACCTAAAAAGCACAGAGAATAGTGAAATGTAGTAAAATAAAAAGTGATAGGTTTTGATTATAGGTACCTTTATTTCAATGTTAACTGTATATATAATGGCTATGTTTAAAAACTTTTGCAAAATTTCTGAAAATGTGATGTCCAGCTGGCATGAGCAGCTGCGAGCTAGCGCTAGCACACCACTGTCTCCCCACCAGCCATCTCCTGTTTTAATTAACACCATATAGCCTTATATTGTGAACCTCTAAAACTTACAGATTTTATTAAACATCACACTAAATAAACAGTACTATTTAATTCACTAAAGTGTATATGAAACTTTATCATATTTAACATCCAACTGCAAAACTGAATAGCCTGAGATCACCAAAATATACTGTCACATCTTACTGAAAAGAAGAAAAGAAAAATTAATGTGTAAAATGGCATTTTCAATCAGATACAGGGCTAAAAGTCTTGAATTCTGAGTCAATGTTCCTTTAGACATGTGATTTAATCTCTAATGTAATTTAATCTCCATATTTTTAGGTCCTTAATATGTTTTCAAAATTAATTTAACTAAAAAGTACTTAGTATTCATTGAAGAAATGATAGCTACATGTTTTTGTATCCAAAGCACCTAATACTCTGCTTGGCATATATTAGAAAATTATTTTTCACAAAATGCATAAGCAAGAGCTGGGCACGCTTGGTGGCACACGCTTGTAATCCCAGTACTTGGGAGACTGAGACAGGAGGATCGCAGGTTTGCGGCCAGCCTCACCTACTTAGTGAGGTCCTCTGCAACTTAGTGAGGCCCTCCGCAACTTAGTGAGACCCTGTTTCAAAAAAAAGAATAAAAAATAGGTCTGGGGATGTAGCTTGGAGGTAGAATGCCCCTAGGTTCAATCCCCAGTACTGAAAAAATAAAAGCATAGGCAGACGGAAGAATGAAAATGAAAGAATAAAATAAAACATTTGAATTACAAATAAGATATTTATGTTGTTCATTTTTCCTGATACAGGCACTGATATTCTTTTAGTTCCACAGAAATTCATTTTTTGCAGACTACAAGGGATAGTAAAATCACTTTAACTTGAGACCCTATCCTGAAAGATGCTTTAAGATGATCTTTATATCAATCTAATGCTCTGGGTTTCAATCTCAATGTTCTCCACAGATGAAACTGGGCTTAAACAACATGGCTCCATGGTTCCTGACAACTCCAAAGCCCTTCCAGACCATATTCTACACTTTTAACTATAATCACTACTGTACAGAACTCAAATAATGTTTTTAAAGCATACTGATGCTGATATTTGTAAACATTAGTCAGAAGTACCAACTTTCAGTTCTCCAAAAATGGCTACCCCAGCTATCGAAGCCACCTCAGTTCTCTGATGAATCTAAGAAAAGCTATTGATTTGTTCAGCTTTTTCTTGTTCCAAGAAAGTAAGTGACAACTTTCAAGATTTTTGTATTTTGGAGCTAAATCAGAAATCCCCATAAATAATTTTTAAAGACTTTTACAAGAGCAAATATCTTGATTTCCATTTACACTGTGTTCCAATGGGCTAAAAGTAGCTTTAAAAAATCACTAACATTCCTTTCACTTCCCCAAATTCTGTGAGTCTATAAATAGATGAGCTCTGGCATTTCTGCCTACTGATAATCAAGGCTTAAGATCACTACAAAATGTATTGCAGTGCTATAGTTCAAGAGCTTTCTCATGATCTTCCCACCCAGGTGTTGTCAGTGAAAGGCAAAAGCTAAAATTTGGCTTGTCTCCACTAACCCAATTAAGATCCCTTCCAGTTCACCAAGCTGAACAAGAAATTACATAGAGGGTATGAGACAATGGAAAATACGATGACATGGCATGAAAGAGTTGGGCCAGGATATTTTATGTTGAAATCTGAGTGTGGGAGATCTTGGTACACAGTAAATTCTAAATTACTAAGTCATTAATACACACATTAAAGGGCTTTGTGATTTCTAGATTTTTTAGTTTATTCTATTGAACATTCTTTAGTTTGTTTTTTTAGATATTTTTGCAAAATATCTTTACAACATTGGCATATCTGAGAATTCTAGTCCCTCACAAGGTAAACACCGGCGATGTATCTCTACTACAAAGACTCAGCTGAAAAATACTTCTTAAAATTAATTTACAGTCAGGTGTGGTGACACATGCTTGTACTTGGGAGGCTGAGACAGGAGGATCGCAGGTTCGAAGCCAGCCTCAGCAACTTAGTAAGGCTCTCAGCAATTTAACGAGATCCTGTTTCCAAATAAATAAAATAGGTCTGGGGGTGTAGCCCAGAGGTAGAGGGCCCCTGGGTTCCATCCCCAGTACCACAAAAAATTAATTTACACAAAAAGCAAATATATAATACTAAAAACTTTCTCACTTTTTACTCCTTAGTAAATTTTCAAATTTACATTCAGATGAGATACTTAATGTTCTGATATCAAAGTCAGTAAACAAAATAGTCATTTAATCTAGGATTAAATAGATTTTCTTGTTCTATAACATGTAGAGGAAAATGTTATCTTTTTCACATACATTTCAGTTTAATAATCTATATTTTCATTTTCCATAATCCCTGTCATTTTGACTCTTTGGAATGATGGCAATTTTTTTAAATGTTTGCTATTAACATTCTTTTACTTAGGTAAATATTTATTTCATGTGTTTAGAGAATATTTCAACTGGTTTTATACTTTAAGATGTTTTACTGGCAAAGGGAAAAATTGTTTCCCCAGCTTTGGCTAATATGAACAAAGTTGTCTCACAAATAAATGGGAGATTAGGTATATAGCATTTACTATGAATAACATAAACAGACATTAAGAAGAGGATCTAAGCATCATTTGATTCTTTAATCTCTTCAGTCCTAGTGGAGGATGGGCTGAAACATAACCATTTCTCCCCCAAGCACAAAGGACTACATGAAAGATTTGAGATGCTTCTCCCTAACACACTATTTTGTTGCTAAAATAACAAAGAATAAGAATCTATTTAGATTTAATCCCTTAAAAATATAAAGGTTATAGAAAACTAGACAAGTATCATTATAAATTAAACATGGTTGAGGACAAAAGCTTTGAGAAAATTACACACTGAAGGAAGTTTTGCTTACAATTACAGCCCATGAAAGCTGACTACCATATATCCAGAAAGGTCTAGTTTTAGGTAAACTCAACCAGGATAAAAGGAAAGTTATTTTGAATGCAGTGATTGAAAAGTGACTAGCACATGTTATAGCACATGTTATAGTTTGAAAACAAAACTGTACTTGTTATGATTCAATCAGCATAAATTTAGCAGATAACTCTATTGAGTAGTTTTTTAGGACTATATAAGATAGTTCAGGTAACACAGAAACTGAGAAATAAGATTGTTATTTATGAGTAAAGCAAAAATACAGTGGCTCTGAATGACAAAGTCATCAAAGAGATAGAATGATCTCAGGCTCAAACTAGAGTGAGACCTATGAAACACATCGATATATCAAAAGGAAGACTATGTTAACTACGTGAGTGGTGGTCATGGTGGTTATTAGTCAGGGTGAAGGAAACACAAGGGAGAAGTACATTCTGACTGTAGGGTCTCTGTAGCTCTGTTCTAATATAGGTATGCTCTGGACCAAGAACATGTGTATCTAAATGATCCCTCAATGTATATGTCTTTATGGCACTAGCTATAGGGAGATAGATACACTCACTATCAAATTACTCATCTCCCATTTTTCTGCTATGTCATACTCAAACTCATACACAACATGCTAAATCTAATTTGGTGTCCCTTAAAATATGTCTACAGGAAGTCTAGAGGAATCCATGAGAAGCTTATTCAAGATAGTCATATTTCTCATCATAAGAAGTAATGCATTGTCTCTCTCATTTTCATATATTAATCTCTAAGTGTTTCACTAAATGAGAAAGCTACCTTGTGGTGCCACATCAGGCTTCTAAGCTTTCAAGAATGAGAACCAATATTGTGCTGACATATATTCACTCAGAAAATGTCATGGTGGACACCAGATGCTCTTCTGGCATTTGTGTGAGGTCATTAAGTTAGGTAATGAACTAATCATTGGCTTAGCACTGATATTCACATTTTTAGAAAATTTTGGTACTCCAGTGAAGACCTATATTTTAGGGCAATAAGTTGTTAAGAAACAGTCCAGAATGAAAGAATAATTGTGGTTTATCTAAGATCTTATACTGAAGGAGCTCCTCAGCATTAGTGTTTCAGTCTTTGTTATAGTGACCCTCCTCACTGTGTTTTAAAAACTATCTACCTGCAAGTGGGCAAAGAACATTAGCATCTACTGTCAGTTCTTGAAGGTGACAAAATGCTAGACAAATGCTATTATTCACAGTCTTCCCCTGTTCAATGACCAGGATCCATGAGATGTTGTTGCCAAGAGTAACATAGCTATTCAGGCTCACAATTTCATCTCAGGGTTTCATTAGTTGAAACCAAATGCCATTCTTTGGGCAATGTCATGGCACTGCCTTGTGACTGAAGCAGCTCATTTCAGACCCAATCTGCCCTTGGTTTCCAACAATGTTTACACCACACTCCTTCTCACATGTATTAACATTATAACAGAAGTCATTTTATCAAAGAATAAATTATAGGTATGCACAGAAACCATCTCTAGTCTCAAAGCAGATTCATTCACAGTTCTCAATTGCATTTTCAACTCTGTTTCCTAAGATTTATTTCTGTTGTCATGAGGAGAGAAATTGATCTGAAACAATGTGTCATTGAAAGAAAAGGGGTGTGGGTGTATATGTTGAGGGGTAGAAAAGTAGAAAAATACAGAATAAAATCATTTCAATCAAATTAAATATTTACTGGTTATATACTTACTATGTATACTGACTCAATGTGAGACAGTATACATTCAGAAATAATCAACAAGTGATTTAATATAAATATATGTACCATAAGAAAAGTATAAGTTTTATAGTTACCAAAGAAAGAAGTGAATGCTTTATTTGTTATAATATGCAAACAGCTACTTTATTCACTCATTTAATTACTATTCATTTGTTAAATACCTACTCTATGTCTACAGGGTATACCAAAATAAAAAAAATGGTTCATCTCCTTATCAGATATATAGTCAAGCTCTCAACCTTCAGTACATATGAGAGTCTCCATGAGTACATTAAAATACAGATTGCTGGGACACAACTTCAAGGTTTTTAATTCAGCAGGGCACAGGTGAGCCTGAGAATCTGCATTTCTAACACATTCCCAGGTGCTTCTGCTGCTATGCTCTTAAGACCTCACCTTGGGTTCTACTAGGCTACTGAGATGCTTCTTAAATTGAATGCATTCATGAATCACTTTTCATTCTTGTTAAAATGCAGATTCTTATTTAATAGTACTGATATGGGCCCCCAGATTTTGCATTATTCCATATGTTTCATCATGAGCAGTAAAGAGGACAGAAACTTGTAAGTAAACATAAAAAATATAAAGATCACAGAAATTAAGATAAGCCTTGAAGAAGAGACTGGATTTTCACAGGGAAGCTTGTGAAGATGTTCACAGGGAATAGGGTTGGAGCAAGCTGAGGCTGTGAGAGAGGTGATGGGACAAGAGATTGTGAACTATGGAAAAAGAGTAGGATGGTGTAATTTGGGACAGGAATAGTTTCAGATAATGATGAAATACAGGGCGTTGGTTGTACAGGTTGGTGACTGGAATGGAGAGGAAATGGGAGTTCCTCAAGTAGAAGCAGCAGTAGAACTGTTGAAAATGTTATGGGAAGGTCATAGAGAGGAAAATGGAGTTCCCAAAGAAGTGGCAGAAGACTCAATAAAGAGGAAAATGGAGCCAAGTTACAGAAGAGAGTTTTCTCAAGGTCAGCACAATGTCATGAAGTTCGGTAAATAAATCATTGTGATGGCAGATAGCTCAGATGACATGAGACTGTTGAGAGGTAGTAGGTAAACAATAAACTCAAATGGCCTTCTTGCCCAAGAAATGTGTTTGTTTCTTCTCTGGGCCCCTAAATGAAGTGAAGTACTGAGGAAGGTACCGCCTCTAATGAAGGATGATGGGCAACATGGGTGCTTTCAGAGAAATGAACAGCTTCCAGTTAAGACAACCTAGTAAAGGAATGAAAGAAAAAAAATGACAAAGATGGAAAGAAAAGCTTGTTCAAACTATGAAGGTGAGTCAGATTACCATATTGGGGTAAAAATATCACACAGACAAGAGGACATGAGATAAAAAGTAGGATTGATAGGAACAGGTTGAGAGTATATGGAAAGGGCTCTATCCAAGTCAATAAATTTCAACAACAGAGATTAGTATGAGATTTGTGAGTTATTGACAGATGGGAGAGCAAAAACATTTAAGTTTTTTAAAAATCAGTTAAAGGGGAGCTTTTGAAATAAGAGGCCCCAAATTTCCAAATTGAGCTTTGTCTGTAAGGTCCTTATTATTCTCATGGAAATGTTTATTTTCAGATGAAAAAAAAACTGTCCTTGAATTTGGCTCTCTGGGATTATATTAAAGGTAAGAAGGATACTTGGAAATATAGGCCCTCTTTAGACTCAGACTCTTTTTAGAATGCTAAATTATTAGTTTTTAGGGTCTGTGTTATAAATTTTGTTATGTGTAAAAATGATTCCTGCCTAGAATTTACTGAGCTAAGGTACTGACCATGAGAAAAGATAATGTAGGAAAATCAGGATCCTACCTATCTCCACCTGTATCTAGCTGTTCTATCCTGGCCAGGTTTTAGAGCCTCTTGGTGCCTTACTTTCTTCATCCACAAGATAAGGATAATAAGAGCTAGCACTTATAATAAGGCTTAACATGTTTTAGATATATTGCCTTAAACTATTTATACAGTTAACTCATTTGATTCTCAAAGCCTCATAATCAGGCACTACTATGTTGTGTCCATTTATACGTAAGAAAATATACATAGATTAAATTAGGAGATCTAACATTTACCAGAAAGAGAATTTGAACCCAGGCACACCAATCCCAAAATACATTCTCTTAAACGTTATCCTACTGTCTCTTGACTAGTAGTAGATAATGCTGGTAACTATATCTGAAGTGGTTTGAGGATTAAATGTGTAAAGTCCTTAGAACAGCTTCTGGCACGTGGTAAGAATTCAATAAAGATGAGATTTTTAGCTATTCAGATCTCATTTTCACTTTCTAAAAATACAGGATCAAAAGTTGAGATATTTTAGAATTAGTTAGTAATTGTGGTTTCTGTAGTTGCGCTAGTTAATAAAAAAGCTAATTTAAACTGCATGTCATTTTAGATCTATTAAATTAGAGAAATTTAAAAATAATAATATCCTAAACTGAACTCCTTGGCAAATACTTTGGCACACTCATTTAAATGATAATATTTTCCAGTCACTTGAAAGTCTCTACCCTTTCACTTGCCAACTCTGTCCCTTTTCAAGCTGTGGTGTATCACGGGGAAAAGCTGCTGATTCTTTGGATCAGACAGTCCTGGCTCAGGTGAGAATGAAGATACAAAAAAGTCTATCCACTTTCTAGTTAGGTCACCTCTGATGATCATCTCCCTCATCTGCAAACCAGGGATTTTAGCAAAACAATTGTATTATGAGACAATTCAGGTAAATTACATGGATTGGACATGTCTTAGTTTGCTTTCCCCAAATATTTGCCTGATTGAACTATCTCAAGGAAATATTTCAAAAGAAAGGTAGCTGTATAACATTTTAATTTATAATGAAAATTACTAACAATGATAGTGTTCTAAACTAAGGAAAATAATAAATGTATTAGGTTGCTTTGATATGAGATCCTCATGCGGTGATTTACACGATAAATGTAAAAGTGCATGACAACTGGGAAGTGCTTATTGCATTACTTATATAACGACTAAAACAATTAAACTACTTATCATTATAAATTTTATGTATAAAAATCTGCAGACCTAGAAGAAGACATGGAAAACAACCATTTTACTAGATTGTTCTTTGTTGGTTTCCATGATTGTTAGAAACATGTCATTTGTCTAATAAGTACTTATGAAAATATAATTAATGCCTCATATCAAATCATACATATTTTAGCTGAATATGTTTCACCTGAGAATACCTAAAGTGCTCTGATATTTGTCTCTACCTGATCTTCAAAGATTTTCTTTTACCTCACGCTTAATTCAGGCAATTCTAGAACCAGATTTGCTATAGTAAAAACAAACACATAAAAACTTTGGGTTTTTATATTTCTTATCATATATCTAACATCTAGAACTTAATAAATATTTATTGAACATTATCAGCTTTGTAGTTTATGATAAAGCTGATCTACTTTAAGGTATTCATGTTTTCCTTTTTCGATTGCTCCTTGTCTCTCCAACCAAACAATATCTATCAGTTTATTTAAATAATAACTAATTTACAAATCCCCTTTAAAATGTACTAACAATTTAGCTGGGTACTGTGGCACATGCCTGTAATCCCAGTATTTGGGAGGCTGAGACAGGAGGATTGCAGGTTTGAGGCCAGCCTCAGCAACTGAGTGAGTCCCTGTTTCAGAATAAAAAAATAAAAAGGGCTGGGGTGTAGCTTGGAGATGAATACCCCTGTATTTGATTCCCAGTAAATAAGAAAAAAAAAATGAAAGAAAAGAAAATGTACTAATAACACAGGTACTAAAATAATTCCTGTAAAATCCCCAATAGATATATTTTATCAGTTTTGTGTTTATCTATGTATGTATGTATGTATGTATTTACTTATTTATGTACTGGAGATTGAACCCGAGGGTGCTCTACCACTGAACCACATACCAGGCTTTTTTAAATTTTATTTTGAGACAGGGTCTCAGTTGCCCAAGTTAGCTTCAAACTTGTGATCCTCCTGCCTCAGCCTCCTGAATAGCTAGAATTTCAGGTGTAAGCCACCATTTCCTGCTTATGTGTTGTTGTTGTGGTGGTGGTGGTGCTTGTTTTGTTATTATCATCATCAGCAGCAGCAGGAGCAGCAGCAGGGGTTGTGGTACTGGGGATTGAACCCTGGGGCATTCTACAACTGACATCCCAATCCCTATTTTATGTTTTATTTTAAAGCAGAGTTTCCCTAAATTACTGTATGTTAACTACATGATCCTGTCTTAGCCTCCTAAGTACTGGGATTACAGGCACACATCACTGTGCCAGGCTTATGTGTTTTTATTTTTGATAAGTTGTTACGATTTCTTACATTACCTTACAAAATAGGCCAATTTCACTTTTGCAAAGTAAAGCTTGAACAAGTTTAAAAAAAAATACCCTGAGAGGTTCAAGGACAGGCTCAGCAAATTAGCAAGACACTTAGCAACTTCATGAGATCTTTTTTCCAAAAAGCAAATGAATAAAAAGGGCTGGGGGTATACCCTGGAAGTAGATGCCCCTGGGTTCAACCCCCAATACCAAAAAGAAAAAAAAATACATGCAATATTAAGCTTTTTCAGTATATTCTATATTGCCAAGAAGCAAAGAAATGCAAAGCTCAGAGGGAGGGAGGGAGGAAAGTAGAAAAAAAAAAGCTCCCTAATTCATTTCTTTTTAATTTGAAGAATTTAAGACTTAGAGGTAAACTGTGTATGAATTTCACACAGAAAGATAAGCTGGGACGCCACGTGCCAGAGAGAAAGGCCAGCAGTGCATTCACAGACAAGATGCTGCAGGACTTTACTCAGCAGGCAGACAGGACTCCACGTGCAACTGAAGAAAGTGTCAGTACACACCCCATCCTGGAGGACCACATGCACCCAGCACTAACTGAAAATAAGTCATTCATTAACACTTCAAGTGTGGGTGAAGAAATCCTAGTCAAAGCCACATTAGCCTCTATAGAATACTGAAAAATAGCTTGTGCAGGTACAAAGATTCATTATATTAGACAACATCAATTAAGATGTTGAAAAAGAACTCATTTTACTAGAAATTGTGATTGCCCAAAATTTTATTTGAAAAACTCTGTCAAGCAGAAAGTTTTCATTCATTGCCTAAGATAACAAAAGTATTAGAAGGGAGAGCAATCAAATAGAAACATACATCTCATTAGCTTTTTTTTTTAAGAGGCGGGTGCATTGTCATGGAAAAGTTGGAAGAAAGTAGCTTTCCTTGCTGAGAGCTTTAATGAATATCACTCTAATTATTTATATAATTAAGATGTAAATGACGCTATTAAATTCATGCATGAAAATGAAAGCTTCACTGAGCCAGAATAGATATAGAAGAAAAAAAGGCTAACAATTAATTTGAAATAAAATATTTAAAGTTTGGTATTTTTAAAGAAGCTCTGAAAATTGACCACTTTAATGAAATGTGAGGTAGTTGTTAACTGGAATGAACAAATTGAAGGCATCACATATTTAAGGTTAAGAGGAAGTCTCTGAGCCGGGCGTGGTGGCCACGCTTGTAATCCCAATACTTTGGGAGGCGGAGACCGGAGGATCAGGGTTCCTGGCCAGCCTACTTAGTGAGGCCCTCTGCAACTTCGTGAGACCCGGTTTCAAAATAAAGTATAAAAAATAGGGCCGGGGGTGTAGCGCGGAGGTAGAACGCCCCTGGGTTCAATCCCCGGTACCGCAAAAAAATAAAAAAATAAAAAGAAGAGGAAGTCTCTGTCACAGTGTATTCCCTATCATGAATTTGTATGTGTTCTGTTATTTATTCCAATTTATGCCAACATCTGTAATAAAGAGCTCACATTAAAAAGCTACTCTAGGTAAGCATGTGGCTGATTAAATTATCACACCAGCTTTCATTCTGTCTCTTGACTCAAAAGACTTTCTCAGTCTTAATGTTATGATGATGCCGGTTTTGCCCTCAATTATGAGAGTCTGCCTAAGTTAATGGAATTTAAGCATGGGTGTTTGCTGTTCAACTCAACAGATTAAGTTTGCTCATCTGAAACAAAAGGAAGAAGGTAATGGAAATTTGAAAGTGGCAAGAGTTTTGAGCCCTTGCATTTCTCCCTCTAAAGCTTAATGATTTCATTGTTTTTCAAAGAGCCTAATTTATAATTAGAAAGTTAGATGTAAATGGAGAATGGAAAGCAAACAATGCAAATAAGCAAAAGAAGGGAGCAATAATTAATTTTCCCCATCTAAATTATCCCCCAAATATTATGGCTTAAGGTACAACAGAAATGTTAATAACTGTCATTTCCCAAACCCTGAAAAACCAATAAGTACACATCACTCATGCCCATTTCTCATCCTATCTTAAATGGAACAAAGTGACTTTCAGAGGCTGGGAAGTGCGTAATTACATAGATGGGAGTCTCTGGACTTTGATCATAATTACAGTGCTTTATCCATCCATCACTTGTTGCTTGAGGTCTATCCCTTGGTGAGTTCTTTAAAGGAGATAGAAACCCTGTCCGGACAAATTTGAGCTTCCAAACAGATAATCAGAAACTTGGCTTTCCTGTTCTGAAATAGAAATTGGAAATTGCCACTTTAATCTGACAACCTGTTTGGCTTTTAAGTGAAGTGAGAACATGAAGTCTCTCTTTGGGAAGATGTGTGTTTCCCTTGTTTATTAGCTCCATGTACCTTTTTATGAGTTTCTGAGTTTCTATTGGGGCCTTGGGTCTTGCCTTACTATAGGCAGTGGGTTTCAAAACTGAATATAAATATAAGCAAATCAGCTGGAGTGCTTGATAAAAATGCTGATTTTGAATTCTTTCTTCATGCCCTGTTTCTAGGAGAATAGCATCAATCTAAAATCTTAAATAACAGAGACCCTTGAAGTAGCAGAAAGGCTGGAGCTGCTTCTCCAAGTGTCTGGTAACTAAATGAATAAAAATTGCTTGTTTCTCTTTACAGTGCCATTCCAAGGCTCCACCCAAATTTACCAAATTTATAGTCTCAGAGTAGTGATGTAGCATTTCTCTCCATACCTGACAACATCAGAAGTGAGCATGTGTATCTCTGTGCTTCCCAAATCTAAATTTGGACTTCCAGATGTTAGAGGTTTCATCACAGAGTCAAAAATATTGCCACGTAAGACAGTTTGAATAACTTTAACAGAAGCTACTAACAAAAAACCACTGTGCTCATTTGGTGCCTGGAGGCAGGTGTGTGTTTGTACCTGCTAACCCGACAGCTCGTCCAGTGTCCATCTCTTTCTCACATCTTGTACTATTTTCTACACAGGTAACTCTGCTTTGGATTTCCTTAGGTCTAAGAATGCATCTCACTTGTATCTTCTACCTTCCTCATATCACACCATAAGAAGTAGAAATAAATTCATGGACTAGTTTGGTAAACAAACAAATCAAAATAAGACATAGTTTTGATTTCCTTATCTATGTTTGGGGATAAAAATACTTTACTTGGTTGATTGGTTTCCTATTGTGGCAAGTTAATACAAACTTAGTGGCTTAAACCAACACAAATTTTATTATCTTAGAGTTTTGTACATCAGAAGCCTGAAACAGGTCTCAATGAGCTGAAACCAAGGCATTGGCAAGGCTATGTTCCTTTTGGAGGCAGTAGGGGAAAATCTGTCTCCTTGTCTTTTCCAACTTTAAGAGGCTGCCCATCTTTCTTGGCTCATGATTCCCTTCCATCTTCAAAGCCAGCAATAGAGTGTCAAGTCTCTTTTTCATATCACATCACTTAGACTCTTTTAACCTCCTACTTTCACTTTTAAAGACTTGTGATTACACTGTGCCCACCTGAATAATACAAATTAATCTACCTACCTTAAAGTCATCTGATTGGTAGCCTTAAGTCCATCTGCAGCCTTGTCCTTTGTCATGTAACACAACATATTCACAGATTTCAGGAATTAAGATGTGTGGCTATCTTCAGAGGCCATTATTCTGACCACCACCGTGGTTTACCTCCCAGGTCAATGAGGTATGTACTCCACTGGGAAACACTTCATTAACTGTACAATTTTATGCAAATTTAATGAGATGCTCCGTTCTGTGGTAGACATAACATTGAACTGGAGTCAAGAGATTTAAATTCTCATCCTGGTTTTGCTAGTATTTGGCTGTGTGATCTTTGGCAACTCATTTCAACCCTCTGGGATTCAGATTCCTTAATTCTCAAATATAAGAATTGAGAAAGATGAGCCAAAATGATGTCAAGACCCACACTGATCTTTGCTCTTAATTTAAAGTTGATAAACAGGAACATGAGACTTAAGATATGCCTATATGAGAACACAATTATTTGTGGGAAGGAAGTATTAGTCCACTAGCATGCTATAAACAATATAGTAGAATTGAGCAGCATGATAATGAGGGGCATTTCATAGATGAATTGGTTTGTATTTAATTCTCAGGGTCCTAGCTGTGAACAGCAGACCAGAGGTTGTCACCCTTACTTAAGTTATGAGGAACTCTGATTTAGAGAGCTTAAGTGATTTCATGAAAGTCATATAATCAGTTAGTGGTGGAGGTAAGCCTACAGTCCAGATCTCCAACAAGTCCTGTGCATACTCTGCTAACATAACCCCTGCATCTTTGCCATTTATTTATTATTACTAGTATTATTTTTGGTACTGAAGGTTGAACTCAGAGGCATTCTACCTCCAAGCTACAACCCCAGTCCTATTTATTTTTCATTTTGAAACAGGGTCTCTGTAAATTGATGAGGCTGTCCTTGAACCTGTGACCCTCCTGTCTCGCCTCAAGTACTGGGATTGCAGGCATGTGCCGCCACACCCAGCCTCTCTGCCATTTAAATGCACTGGAAGCTCAGAGGCAGCACACAGGGTTATGACAGCATTTTAGCATTAGCTAGCCACAATTGGTCAAAAGGTATTTGGAAACTCTTTCTTGTGCGAATTGTAAGACTGAAGCACTTTTACTTGTTTAAGAATGGCGGGTATATTAGATCCTACAGATAAATTATAATTTAATATTCCTGTAATTAAAATTTATCTAATTCTTCCTATTTTTTGCCTTGCTTCTGAAATGAAGCAAGCACTGAATAAAAATATCATATACAGACTGCAGCAGGTTGGCTCCCTCCTGTCAGTCAAAGAAACTTGGTCATTATAGAAATGACTAAAACTTTAATTCCTCTTGAAATAGATGGATACATCCATATCCCACATTAGAAAGTATATAATATTATTATATGTTATGTCAATTAGCAAGTCTCATTTAGGAAGTCTTCATAAAGCATATAAACTACACTACGGGCATAATTTTTCATGTTTGTTTTTGCCATGAGCCTGGCAGGAAAAAAAGAGTAATTAAAGGAAAAGGCTATCCTGTGGCTCTCTGGAATTAGCAGTAGCTAGAAATGCTTCCCAACCATAAGCTTCAAACAAAGGTAGGGTGGGAACAGCCGCTCAAACGGAAGCACTTGAACGGTGGCAAGGGCCTCTGACAGGACCTCCAGCCTTTCATACAAAACCCCACAGGGACTCAGCCAGGGAAACTAATATCCTTTCTTCACTCTGCTCCTGTGTGTCAGTCGCCTGCTAGAGATTCCCGTTAGCTGAACTCAATGGGAAACCAGAGGAGGACAGAACTTTTTAACCCTCTCTTTAGAAGTCAGCTTGCTGGAGCACAGAATAAAAGAAGGATGCTGTGGATGTGGAGGGCAATTAAAGGATGCCCTGCACAGAGCAGTATCTGCCCTTACATGACGTTACCAGACAAAGGAAATAACTGTCCACTGTAAGTTCATCCTCACAACCCTTCCTTTGGAGATATATTTGGAAAACATGATTGATAAACTTGACCTTTAAGCTAGTCAAGCATAAAATCCACTACAAATATGTAATTCACACAAGAAGCCTCACACAAGAGGATTTTATAGGTTTGACACCTCTTTTAAGTAGAGTGAGACTGGAAAAAATAATACAAAACCTTTTACAAGTGGATCAAATAGTAATGGTGTTTTCTCTTATTCCATTTTAGACCTCAGTTATCACATTATTTCAAAATTTAATCTTGATTCATTTTTATCATTTTAACGAATTTATTTTTGAGAAGATATTTCTGTCTCAATGACTTGATTAAAATCTATTTTATGAACGAGATGGCATTTCTAAAAACTTTAGAGTGAAAAAGGTCCAAATTATATCCCAAATGATAAACGAAGAAAGATTTCTCTGCTACACTGTTAAATTTTAGATTCATTCTGAGTATTCACCTAATTTAAAAAAAACAGAACTCAGTGTGCAGTTTTTGTTTCTAAGGAAAGGTTTACTAACCCACTGACTTATTTATTGATCTTGAGTAATTTCGTCTGTGCCTTGATATTTTTGTTAAAATTGTTAATCAAATGACACTTATGATGTTGTTCACCTTCTATTCTTTGTAATTATCAATATCATCAAAAGATAAACCTATTAAGAACTACAGTTTTAACTGACTTTTTTATTTTCAGCAGTTTTCTCAAAGATTAATGTAAATTAAAATCAGTCCAGAGCATAACTAAATGCATAATATGCCAATATGTTCAGGTAGAAAGAAAGAAAAAAGGAACAACAAAAACGAAAAATGGTGGAATATTCATTTTAACTGAGAGGCCCATTAGCATACTTTGAAATGTGTACTAAAAATGGTTTTTCTGGAATGGCATTGACATTTAGCAATTAATGATAACGTTATTTATTCTTTCTGTGACAAAAGGAAATTCATCAATTAAGATAGCCTAGAGTTAAAAATATCAAGAAATCCTGCCCTTTCTTTTTTGAAAAAAATTCTTTCATGACTCCTTTCAAAGACAAGGTCAGGAAAGACATATTTAAGTATGAAGAGGATTATGATTATGGAATGATTAAATTTGGTCATTCTTAAAATAGATTTTGTAAACTGAGAACTACAAAGGTTGTCTGCTTAGAAAAACTAACTCAAACCCATTCACTCATTGAGCTTAAAGAGAATATTGTTTGATACTTGGTTTGTTGTTATTTTATTTTTGGTACTAAGGGTTAAACCCGGGGCATCTCACCTTCAAGCCACACCCCCAGCCCTTTTTATTTTTAATGTTGAATAGGGTCTCACTAAGTTGCTGAGGATTTCACTAAGTTTTTGAGGATGGCCTCAAACCTGTGATCCTCCTGTTTCAGCCTCTCAAGTACTGGGATTACAGGCATGTACCACCACACCTGGCTTGATACTTGTTTTGACAATGTATAGTATCAGACATTTCTTATAGCGATGTCACTCTTGTTCATTTATTTATTCATTGAGGGGAGATAATAATTCAGTCCTTAAACTCTATGAGAAATATTTGAGGAAATATATGTTATTAAATATATAAGTACTATAGATTTAAGTAAATGATCTTTATAGGTGTAACTTATTTTTGTATTTCCAGTGCCTTACACACCGCGGGTGCTTATCTCCTCTTCAAGATATTTGATGGTTAAGCTGCCATTACAAATGAGAAGTTCATAGTCTAGCCTAAAACAATTTAATATGCAAATAAATGTTCCCTGATCATCCTGAACTACAATCTCAGAGCTCCCCACAGGCTCCTGTCCCTTCCCCAAATGTGACACTCCCCCTGATTGAAGTTTAGGGCATTCTAGGAAAAGTCAGAACACCATCATTGCTTAGAATTTTACAATATGTTAAAAACAGTAATGATATCTGCTCCATGAACTAACAGGTTGTCAGGGCAATATGGAAAGCAATTTTCATATTTATTTATGTTTATAAGCTTCTTCTATCAATCACTAGAAATGCCTGTATCTGAAGTATGCAGGACTGAAGTGTGGATTGATAGTCAAGAGGCGAAAGTTTCTTCTAAAGTTGCTGGGGATCCAAGTATCTATTTTAGGAAAAATGCCCTCAAGGGAGACATTATAAGGTGGATGTTTCATCACAAGTATGTTCTTAGAAATATTATTTCAAAAGATATTCAGTGGGATCACTAATTTTTGAGATTGGAAAAAATATTGAGAACTAGAAAATCTTTAGTATTTTGTCTTTTTTTTATCAATCCAATCCCCAACTCTAAATCTAATTTTCAAATCATCCAGGAAGATAAACTGCAGAACCTTTCATTCCTGCTAATAGTGTTGTTTGCGGCAGATAGCAAGGCAGGAGTCAATCATCATTCACATTTCCCATTTCAAGCTGGGAGACCAACCACAAGCACGCATGTGTCTGTCTATGTCTGTCTGTCTGTCTGTCTCTCTCTCTCTCTCTCCTTTTTCTCCCTCTTTTCTTTCTAGCTCCACCATTCCATTTATCTTTCTGACTTGCTTTTCTTCTTGTTTACGTACATATACTGCCAGAAGCCTCACAGGAAGAGAAAGAGTCTACATAGTTCACATTAGTGTTCTACATGGTGGCAAATCATATTAATGAAAACAGATCACACATCTTTCATAATCTACTAGGCAATGCTACAGTAGCTGAGTCCTATCCAGAGCCATCTGACTCCCTTCTAGTAGGAGGCTCCAATCTGCACAGGTGGCAAATGTCAAGTTAACCCCTTTCTAACCGTGCCGTTTTCAACCCTCGGAGGACTTCTCTCATTAGCCTTATAAAATAAAGTATGAAATTCCAACATCCAAGCTCATGCCGTTAAATTAACAACATCACACTGCTACATACAACTTAAATATTTCCCATAACTTTAGAACTGGAAAAACACTGTTCAGATTTCATTTACCAGTTTAAAAATAGCAAACTCTAATTTGAAACACTCTCTCCCTCTCCCTTTCTCTCTCTCTCCTACATATACATACACAATTGTGCACTCTCAGTAATATTTCCTCTCAGCACTAGGCAAGTATTTTTTAGTACAAACAAAAATAAAATTCAGTAGAATCACAGGTTTTAAAAGTCAGATTTGTCAAAAGATGATGTTTGTTAGGAAACAAATCAAGCAGAAAATATTCCTTAGAGCTAAAATGACAAGCCACAATCTGTTTTGTATAACAATGGCTATTCATCTAACTTTACATAGAAATCAAATCTATTCCTTGTTTATTTTGACTTGACCATGATTCATAAATGACTACATCCCTGCCCAATGAAATTGCTTTTCCTTGGGTAGGTGGGTGCTGAGCAAAACAAATCATATTTTTTAAACATCTTAAAATGGTGTGATAATTTTTTTAAATATGTTGTCTTCAAACTTTCTCCCTTTGTAGATCCAGAGATAAAAGGAAATTCAGAAAAGATGCCCACAGACCACCTTAAGTCCAAAATAATATCACTGTGCTCACTAAACAAGGATGGGTTCCTCCAAAAACACTCATAAGACACAAAGCACTCTAAGTTTTAATAGAAGTTATGTCGCATTTAAACTCACCGCTGGATGTAAGGGTCGGGGCAGTACGGTAGGGTGGCACACCGGGTAGTTTCAAAATTCATTTCCTTCACCTCTCCTTGATATCAACAAATGGAGGGCAATTATATAAAATATACACATGTACCTGTGTATATATAGATATATAGCCAGGAGGCTCAAAGCAATGGGGTCAAATGCCATCAGACATAGAAGTTTAGACACTTCCCCCCTTCACACATATTTGCAAACAGGCGGGGCGTTTTTTCACATTGGCCAATGAGATTCATCGAGTGACTAACACTTCATCGGCAGTGGATTCTTACCAGCTGGGCATCCTCTCTAATGTGGTTCTTCCCCTTCTTTCACGGCTGTAGAGATCTTGACATATAGTGGCCACACTTGGCAGTTTGGAGGCATCTCTGAACTTCTGCTCTCTCTCATGATTGGAAGTTGGCATGAATGGCATCAGAGTTTAATTTCAGCAGCCTGGACTTTTGTAACAGAACGGAGCTGATGAGTGTCCACCTCTCTCCAGCTAAATAGCATTTCCTAGGATCTGGACACTGATTTGATATGAGGATTTCTGTGGCTGCTTCTAGGGCTGAAATGTTTTGCAGGGCTGCTTAGGGAAGTTGTTTCTTTTTTTCATCTGGTTTCCCCCTCCCCCCTTCAGCCTCCCTTTCAGCCAACCGCCTGTTGTGGTCACAATCTCAAATAGCAAAGACAGGGAAATTCCTTGATTATATTTAACCTAGAACTCACTCTTCGTCTCAACTAAGAGAAAGAGATATCCATTCATATCTCCTTAGAAATTTTGCTTGCCCCAAATAAAACAATCTTCATGAAGCTGTTTAAATATTCTACCTCAAACACACCCTTACATATATATGTAATAATTTTCTTAAAGTGATATTAAAATGGAAAATCATATACTATTTTAGAATTTTTGTAAGTTTAGAAAATTATTTCAAACTGTCCATTAATGAAAACATTCTTATTTCTGCATCAGTCTATCTCACTCTCTCATATATCATTTTTGCTGTTTTTACTTGTTTTATTTTATTTTGCTTTGACTTGACCAACTTTGGAATAAAACCATAAGATTGTTCATACATTCAAGAATTAATGTCAAAAGAAGCCTACATACAGAATGATATCCTTCCTTCCTTTTTTAATGTGGTCTGTAAACCTACCGTGACCCTGTGGGCTTGAAAATTGAGAGAAATATGATTCAGAAGTTAAATTAGAATAGACTCCAACAGAAAAAAAATATGTACCCAAGTGCCACTTATATGGCAAGTTCACATCTTCCATTTATCCCTAATCACAGGGTAATGTAAACTAGTGACATCAGAAAATGTTAGTTGTGAGACAATCTGAAGTCCTTTGCAAAGAAATTTGACATTTCCCTATAAGAAATTCTGGTTCAAAATGTGTTTCCTAAAGATGTTTCATTTGTTGCTTCAGCCAGGCTGGAAGGGAGAAGCTATTTAAAACTTGACATTCTCTTCCTTTACTTAGCCCGAGTGTCTAACATCTGTGAATTGTGAAATTCACAAATATGCCGGCCTGAGCCCCAGCCAAATCAGACAGCTTGTTCTACAAAATGTGAAACTAGAAGGGAAGATCATTTTACTAATTAATTATAGATTTGTTAATTGGAGTTAAAGTGTTTGGCTTTCTTCCCTGCTATTGGCAAATACAGATTGACCTAAATACAAAGATTTTAAATTAAAAATAATTGATTTCCTACAACCATGCCCAAGTGGTTCCATCAAACAGGACATGACCTTGCCCATTTATCAAACAAGTGAAATGATGGTTTCAAGGTCAGAGCTGCTCAAATCTGTGTGCCTGTGAGGCACCTGGAAATCTTGTTAATGCAGATTCTGGTCCAGTAAGTGCACGTTGGAGCCCGAGACTGCATTTCTAACAGGTTTCCAGGTTTTGCAGGTGTGACCGACCCTTGGACCACACTTTGGAGGAGTAGGGTCTAGGGCTCTTTCCAAGTCTGATATTTATAATACAAAGATTCAAGGAAATAAGAAAGAATGCTTTAAAATGTTTTCAATTACCATCCCAGGCTATAGTCTCCCAAATAATCAATTTGCAAACATTCCTACTGTTTTTTTTTTAATTTCAAAAAGCTTAGAGCTTAATTTATATTTAAAAAGCAATTGAATTAATGCTACATATATTTGCAAAATTACCAATTCCAATCTCAAAGACGTTTACTGGGAGGGGGAAGGAGGAAGTTGGGACCAGGAAGGAAGTGCTCAAAGAGTTGTGTGCATGCACGCTTCTATCACTCAATACCCCAGTATGATGTGTAATTACAATGTACAAAATAAAAGTATAAAAAAACACTTAAAATATATGCCATGATATCAAAAGTTGTTATGAAAAATCTTACATTTACTTGGCTCAGGACAGATATTAAGTTGCAACAAATTGTGTATAAGTAATTATGAAACATATTAGTTCCTATCGCATAATGGAAATAGAGAAAATTACTTTGACTGAGGGGAGTGGCTCTTCAGATTTCAACAGCATACCAATAGTAGGTAACTGTCCACAACCTAGGACAATAAGTGACAATTATATAATAATTATTGTAGCTGCCTCATATTTATACTGTATTCTTTTTCCCTCAGGAGACTCAAGTTACTACTTAAGTGTATAAATTATTTCTTTGGTATGCAAGTTAGATACTTTTCTGAGACTTTAAGTGTTTTAGGCAGAGATTACAATAGAATAACTTATACAAAAGCCTAGGTGAACATAATTGCCTTTCCTTCCTGTCATGTGGGGGGGGGGCACTGGGGATTGAACCAGAGGCATTCTACCTCTAAGCTATACTCCCAGCCCTTTTTTTTTATTTTTTGTTTTGAAATAGGGTCTCATTAGGTTGCTGAGAGTCTCGCTAAGTAGCTGATGATACTGGTCTTGAACTGGTGATCTTCCCGTTTCAGCCTCCTAAGTACTGAGATTAAAGGTGTGCACCACCATGTTCAGTTACCTGCCTGTTTGATGGATGTTTATGAACAAACACATTTGATTTGTCTGGAGGGGAAGACAATGGGCTTAGGGAAGCAGCAGCATGTAGGGTCTGGAAGACAGGTCAAAATTTAAGAGAAAGCAACACTATTTCCTTCTCAATTCCCAGCAGCCAAGCATGCGCACTCTGCCAAACTCAGTTGTTCATAATACAAATCCTTCTCACAGCTATGAAATTTATTTCACAACTGCTCTCTTTTATGCATGCTTTCCTCTAGGTTATCTACTTTTTTGGTTACTTTTCTGCCTTAGATTGTATTTTGTTCTCCACCAGAGATGTTTACAAACCTCATCTGCATATTCAAAAACCAAAAAGTTTCTCTCCCTCAAGATAAAAGGAACCTTTCTCTTATCTCTAGTGTTCTAAATCATTATACCTGTACTTGTTTGTGCCAGGGAACCTACAACTTTTCTCCTGGATTCTAGCTGGGTTTTTTTTTTTTTTTTTTTTTTTG
>PVJS01031506.1:0-23355 GCA_004027185.1 Glis glis | reverse complement strand
TCTCTCTCTCCCTCTCTCTCTCTCTCTCTCTCTCTCTCTCTCTCTCTCCCTGTCTCTCTCTCTCTCTCTCTCTCTCTCTACCTAGTGAGGCCCTCCACAACTTCGCGAGACCAGGTTTCAAAATAAAGTATAAAAAAATAGGGCCGGGGGTGTAGCGCGGAGGTAGAACGCCCCTGCGTTCAATCCCCGGTACCGCAAAAAAAAACAAAAAACAAAAAAACAAAAAAACAAAGGAACCTTAAACCATGCTTTAATTTGTCAATGCTGATGACCAGCATGATCTGAAACCAAAGTGCTTAGAATGACTTTACTGCTTGGTGGCAGAATATTCAAATATGAATTATAGAGAGAAAGAAGAAGATTAGAATATGTGTCTACCAGATAGCAAAATTTCAAGGGTAGAGCAATAATTAAAATAGAGGGATGAAGTGGACGCGTGGTTGATCTTCTACACTACTGTCTCTATGAATTAGAGGAAGTCTAGCAAGATGATTTGGTTCCTAGGGCTAGCTGTAAGCAAAATGTCAGCGCAAGTTCCAGTAATTTCTTCCTTTTATGACCATTTTCTCCTTTCAGTTTCACTCTTGGTGGCCTATGTTCATTTCTTTTTTAGCCCAACCAAATCCTGCTTTCATTAAAAACATATAGTCATTTATATCAAAATATAAATTTATGCCTATGTATTAACCTATCCCAGGTATATTTGTATTTTGAACCTTATCTCTAATATCTCTAATCCTATGAAATGAAAACTTGGTTTCCTAGTGAAGCTATCTTATGTTTTAGGAAAAGCCAGAAAATGAAGAGTGGTTTTTCTGGGCGATGGGAAGAGATTTCTTTAATTATTTCCATTTTTATAAACATATAATATTTTCTCGTATATTCTGGGATTATAGTATCCACATCTATTCTGTTTTGGAGCCATTGACAACATAATAAAGTGCTATATTTAGCAAATGTAAATATTCTACATGACCAAACAATTTTTTCTTTTTTTTTTTTTGCGGTACCAGGGATTGAACCCAGGGCCATTCTACCTCAGAGATACACCCCCAGCCCTATTTTTTATTCTTTATTTTGAAACAGGATCTCACTAAGTTGCCGAGGGCCTCACTAAGTAGCTGAGGCTGACCGCGAACCTGCGATCCTCCTCCTGTCTCAGCCTCCCAAGTACTGGGATTACAGGCGTGCTCCACCACGCCCGGCTAAACAATTTTTTCTGAATAAAAGTTTAAAACTTTCAGTGATCACAGAGTAAATGAAAAGTAGTTCCTTCTATATGATTCAGGGGACATGCATTCCTTGGGCCAAAGGAGAAAACAGTTCTGAGTTCTAGAGCTCATAAATTAAAAGGAATAAGTGTTAGTAAATTGGTATAGAAATATAAGTCTGTACAATACAGTTAACTATTCACCCAACTCACTCGTTAGTAATATGCTACTGGATAAATATCACTCTATTCATTGCACAACCAAATAGTTTGCTTCTAATTCTGGCATAGTTCTAACCCTGTTGAAAAAAAGTGCCAACTTAAATTCTTTCAAAAGAAAACATTGAGCCGGGCGTGGTGGTGCACACTTGTCATCCCAGTACTTGGGAGGCTGAGACGGGAGGTTCAATTTCCAGTACCGCAAAAAAAACACAAAAAAACAAAAAACATTGCCATCATTGTAGCATATACTGATATACTTTCTAAAATTTTCCTAATGTTTCTCTTATATTTTTTTCCATAAATAAAATTTTATTGGAACACAGCTATGCACACTCATTTACATAGTGTCTAAGGATGCTTTAGCATTATGATGGCAGGACAACAGCCTCTAGACTCTCAAATAACTCAAATATTTATCATTTACCATTTGTCCCTTTAAGAAACAGTTTGCTAAGGTTTAGGTATGTCCACTACTTATATTCTTAATAAATCTCTGATGGGGGTGACATGATTCTTTTTACCTAACCTGACAAATCATTTAAGTGGTTTCTGACATCATTATAAAATAGACACTATTTTATAAAATAGAACTATCATTCCCCGATGATGATGATGATGATGATGATGATGTGAATCAAGTGTTTTGTACAGAACATTTCAGGTATATGTGATATTAGCAATTACACCATCATGTGGAACTGTTTTGCGTTTCACACTGAATTGATGGGAATTATACTTGTTGGTTTTCAGTAATAACTTATCTACTTATGTTTCTCTTTTGCTAGCTTTGATTTGATTAGTTTTCTAATTTCTTTTATTGCATTCCGAGGTCTGTCTTAGATCTGTTTTTTAACAGTTATACAGCGTGCTTACTTAGAGTAAAATGATCCAAGTAGAAGATTAACATTATCAGCCATATGTATCAGTTGTATTAATCTACAATAGTAGATTCTAGAGTTAATAGGGAAAGAAGAGCCTGGAAGCAGGTTTTGTATGCAGCCTGGAGAGTCGACTCCTCCACAAAGTACTTTTTGCTCCACAAAGTACTTGGTTTTTCATAGCACCACAATTTTTATTCCCTTCCTTAAAGTCAGAAAAGGAAAAACAGCTTTATTTCTGCAGTCAAGGCCAAAATAATGGTTTATGGATTATTAGGTATCAGTAAGAACTCAGTAAGTTACTTATTAAATGCCCCAATTTTATGAAGAGGTAGATAAGATGTACCTAAGGACTTCATCTTCTTCTACTGGCCTCGGTAAATGAAATAATCTCCATTACCAAGATACTGGCCACAACTAAGTTAATCATTTACAAGTGATTGGCAATGGTAATAATGTGATCAGGAAGCTATTGGTGGAAATATATTGCCATTATCTTTCAATCCTTTATAGCCATTGGAAGTCATAATAACAGTAAACTCAAATGAGAAATGATAGAGGATTGGGAAAATGTATATCAACATCAAAGAATTCTCACTTCCAAAGTACAGTTAAGATTCCAGTGATTCTCTCTTATCAATAGATGATGGCATTAAATAGAAATGATAATTATGCTTTAATACATTTCTTAGTGTAATTCTTGCTAGTAAAATTTAAGCTCTGGATACAACCATAGTCAAATGGGGAAATTTTGATTTTGCTTCATCTTTTGAAAACCTCAGTATTGTGCTGAATGTGGAACACAATGACAAAATTTTGAAATGTGACTATAAATTGTAGATTAAAGAGGGAAGCAGGTTAGAGGATGACATGAGAGAAAACTTCAAGTGATATCTACAGGTGATTCTTTAACACTGGGAATGCTGAATAAATATAAAGTATTAACATTGTCACTATATTAAAAATTAGATTATCTTCTGAAAAATTTTAATGTTATGCAAATTTTGTGTGTGTGTGTGTGTGTGTGTGTGTGTGTGTGTGTGTGTGGTACTGGGGATTGAACTCAAGGATGTTCTACCTCTGAGCTATATCCCTATCCCTATTTTTAAATAGGGTGTCACTAAGTTGCTGAGGGCCTCACTAAGTTGCTGGAAACCTGTGATCCTCCTGTCTCAGCCTCCCAAGTACTGGGATTACAGGCATGTGTCACCATGCCCAGCACAAATTTCATTTTTATTTCTAAAAAAATTCTGTTAACCCTACATTATCCATTGCAGCCACAATTTAATTATGGATTTAGATCACAAAATGATTTGCTCACCCCAAATTTATGAACAGGATTAAAAAAACCACCATCACTTCAAGCTCAGTATTTTCATAAAAACTCCAACACATGATCACTCTTACTCCAGTAAAAATTGTACCCCCCCAACTTTTCTCATACATTCATTCTCAAAATGACTGGAATTTGCAATGCTCCTCGACTTCTCCAACTCTTCATGTCTCAGCCTCAACATGCACTGGGGCTAGAAGTTGAGGAAATGGGCATAGTAAGAGGAATGAATATATATGATAGAAATAATTTGGATCATTGCTGTCAAGTTTATGTTGAGTATTTGAGTTCTCTCATATTTCCTAAAAGAAGCTAGGTTTGCTATCAAAGTGGTGCATTCTAGTATCATGTACCACTTCCCAGAAAACTAACAAAGCAAAGAAACAGTAACATAGGAATCAGCCAGAAGGAATGAAAAGAAATCCTTCTTGGAGCTCAACAGCTTGCTGGGAGAAGTTCCTGGATATAAGGTCACCAAGGAAATGATTTGTGATTGACTTGGAATATATTTGTTGTGTTTGTCCTTGTGTCTGAGACGGTCAATGATCATATGAAATATAAAGTTTTTTTGGCTAGATGTGAAAGTGAAAAGGCTTGATATACTTTTTTTCTATGTTACAGCTTGTTTGAGAAAATAAGTCCTTTTAGAAGGAGTAGAAAAACTAATTCAGAAAGAAAGCCAAGAAGAAAAAATGTGAAGAGGCTAGAGAATCCTAAACATCATAAATCCTAACCATAATTATTCCATATGGCAAATGGAATAAAATGATATAAAGGAGAAAGGGAACAAATATACAGTGTACTGAACATAGTTAAGTGCCAAGAAATTTTTATTCACAAATGAATAGTTATGCTATTCTAAACAGCGAATCTGAACTCTTTGAAAGAATAACAATAGCATTGCATGCTTTTTTTTTTTAAAACGAGGAGCATACAGAAAAGTTAGCTGCTATTAGGTCATTCCCTGGCTAGAAAGCAATTGAACACAGGTTTGATACAGCTTACGATGGGGGCTTGGATCTCCCTCTCCTGTGTATCAAGATGTAAAGGAGAATCAAATCAGTGAAGATTTATCAAGCGGACTACATGCTGACACACGTAGAAATGAATGACAGCACTAGAAGAAACTTGGACTCTAGTGACACTGAAGTTCTGAATAGGAGAATGAAAGACATGAAAGCACAGGTGGTGTTTTAATTTTTCTCCTCGTTTAGTCTCATGACTTAAGAAGTAAAAAAAAAAAACACTATGAAAATAAACACTAGGTTCTTAACAATAATGCTGAAAATAAGACTTGCCTTTCTGGCTAGTGGCTTAAGATAACTTAAAAAATGGGCTTATGGATTTTTATGTGCATTTTATGAATAATTAACTTGATAGGAAAATGAAATTTTAGCATTAGCTAAAATTCAGTTCAATTTAAACAAAATAGTATATTTCTCCATCCAGTAAACACCTGGAGGAGTGAAAACTCTGCTCCGTAAAAATATGTGGTGGTTTCTAGCCTATTCAGTTCACTATTCCATAGTCCCTTTATTATCATAATCCAAAGCAAAACCCAAATTCTAGCAAGAGGATGGAATAAAGGAAGAAAAATAGCTACAAAGAGCTCCTACTATATTCTTGTTATGGTAGATTTCTGGAAGTTGCCATAGGATAATTAAATTATATCCTATAAGCTAGCACTTGGTCCTATGCTGACACTGAGATGACAGGGAGATTGAGAAATGTAATGTTTATTTTACACATCCAGCTAAGAATTCTATCGCTATGGAAGAAGAGGAAAGTGGAAATTGGTGAACAACTAATAGTCTTCTCTCTGAAATTTGCAGAGAAAAATGCCTGCATACGAATAAACGAACGGATTATATAATGAACGACATTGTGCTATCATAAACTTGAAGACTTCAGAACTGAAGATAGGACAATAAATGAACAGAAAACTCAGTATGCCTCATAATAAAAGGGCCAGGTTCAAAATTTATTATTTCAAATGGGTATTAAAAATACAGATGCAATGATAAACAGTAAATAGAAAAGAGCTGCATGACATTTCATTTCATAAATGAAGACATCTCTTGAATTTGGCAGTGACAAATATGTGAAAGGAATGGGTAATTTTTTGAGTTCCATAGTTTTAAAAAATACCCATGTATCATTTATTCATGATTTACCTGCCTATTTGCAAACACGGTTGAGATGACAAAATTAAAAGTTAAAAAATTATGACAGGCAGCAATATTAAATATTATGCATAAAAATAAAGACCTAAAGTTTAGTGAAAAAGTAAGTTTCACAATGGCATGTTGTAGGTGAGGCGATTTGTTCACATAAATAAGTCCTGGGCATTTTACAACCTCAGTGTAAGCCATCAGTGTGTTACCGCTTTTAAAATAATGTAATCTTATTTAGGTTGAATTAAGAAATTCAACTCCCATTTCTTAAGCAACTATATATGAACCACTTGGAGGTTTCCAAGGTACTTGGGAATTAATTTGAATAAAGGCACAATAGAATCTTTTTCAACTTACATATTAATTTTTTTTTACTTTAGAAAAGAATGGTTCGAATGCCTCCACTAACATATTAAATGTGGATGCCTGGTAATTAGAGAGATGAGATAAATTTGTTCAGGACTTAGTTAACTCACCCTTTCATAATTCTAATGAAGTCATGATGACTTTCACTGTTATATAAATAGGTTGATTCATTGTCATATGCTGTTAAATTTATAACCTTAGACTGTTCGCTAACAATAGAAAGTATAAAAGAGTTAAATATAAACTAATAAAAAGCATAAAAATAACTTCAAAATTCACTTTTATTTTATTTTACTTGTATTAAGGTATATTTGATATTTCAAAATTAATTTTTAGATAATCTTCAGCTCAGTAAAGTCTGCCTTAGAATGGGGTCTGGCAATAAACACTCAATAAATATTTGTGAAATAAATTCATTAAATATTTTGTATGTTACAAAAATAATGTGATAATCATACTGGAGTTGGCATCACTTTTTGGGGGTATAATTACTCTACATCTGCAATATTTTATTTGTGAAGCATTATTTGCAAATTACAGAATGAAACCATTCTCTTGTTTCATTGTTTAGAAACTAAAGAAATCATAAAAATAAGTGAGCTGTTTTAAAGAATAGAATAGAAGGATTCTACTAATTAGATCAGGAAAGCATGTTTTGCCATCTTTGCTGCTATGACATCTATATTTCAATTTACATTTATTTAATACACTGAATTCCTCACACACCACATAAGGTATTGTGATATTTATTTGTTCACAATATGTAAGTTTTTGTACATAATTAACTTAAAGGAAAAGAGAAACCAATCATTTATTAAAGAGAAAAAGTTAACATTTAACTTTATATATAAAATTATAATTTACTATATTGAAAAAACTTTATAATATACCCTTGAAAAGTATAATAATCTAAAACAAAATTTATTTTTCTTAGACATACTTTTTATTATATCAAAACTCTAAAATAATGAATTTATGAAAATATTCTTAAGAAAGATGATGAGGTTATATTATTGTAAAATAAGTTATGGTCTATATCAAGGAAAATAATGAAGAATATTCTGTTTTAGGCTTTCTATCTCATTCCAATTCTTGCTAAGATAGTGGTTTTAAGTAAATGTAGCTGGTGAAGAGTCTGGGATTCATACTGTATGAGTAAGGGCCAAAGAAACTACGGATGATAGCATGACCAATGTCTTCATTTTTCTGAAAGTATATTGTGGAAATGGTATTGACTTATTCTCTATAGATTCAGAGGATATATCTAAGAACAATTAATGACACCGAGAATCAGAGCTACCTATAAACATAATGAGCCATGTGAGAATCTAAACCTTTAATAAATTAACGTGGGCATATAGCTGACAGATAAATCAAAGAGATGAAGCAGGTGATAAGAGGTAAAAGAGAAGTTTAGCAGTTAAAAAATTAAATATTTAATAAATAATGTTGAAAATGAGAGCTGTTTGCAAGAATAAACTTTAAAACTCTAAAATAAAACATATTTCAAATAATGGGATGAGAAAAGACTTTAAAGCATAAAAGCAATATAATAAACCATAAAATGGTATAAAGATATGGTTACACAAAAATTAATCATTGTTACATAAATCAATATACCAGGGTAATGTAGGATTGGTGAAACATCAAGATTTAGGAATAGAATAAGAGAGGTCAGGAGTGGCAAAAGATGCATTGAAGAAAGTTATGATTGTTGAAAAAACTCTTGGATTTGGTAATTAGGAGGTCATTGCAGATCTTAAGAAAAAACAATGAAGAGATTAGAAGTTAGGATGCGAGAGTTGAAGAAAATTGAGCACATTTAGGCCATATGTTCACAAAATTTGGAGCTGGTGAAAAGGAATCAGGGTTCAAAAAGAAAAAGAAAAAAGGAACCATAGTAGGTTTTTGAAAAGATTTCAGAATTAAGGACAAGAACATTTTATTCATTTGGCCTATAGGCATAGAAGACAGAAGCTATGAAAATTTCAAGGGCTTACAAATATATTTAAAACTTAAAGCCAGGGGTGGTGGCACACACTTGTAATCCTAGTACTTGGGAGGTTGAGACAGAACGATCGCAGGTTTGCAGCCAGCCTCAGCTACTTAGTGAGGCCCTCTGCAACTTAGTGAGACCCTGTTTCAAATTAAAAGAATAAAATTGGGCTGGGGGTGTAGTTCGGAGGTAGAATGACCCTGGGTTCCAGGTTCCATCCTCAGTAACAAACACACACACACACACACACACACACACACACACACACACCAAAAACAAAACAAAACAAAAACAAATAAATGCATATCTTAGCTATATTCTTTCACCAACTTGATTAAACAGTAATGTTTTACATAGTTTACTATATACCTGTGTAACTTAATTATAATTTGCAGCTTGATAACTTAAAATACCATGAAGAAATTCCCTAGACATTTTTGGAGCACACTAAGCATTTTTGTATGGATGCACATGGAGTTTTTACTTGCAAACTCATGTATATAGAGGGTCATAAAATAGCCAAAGATATTCATCTCACAGCTACAAGTAAAACTGCAACTAAACAGATAAGGATAAATGAGGCTTATTTAGAAATGATGTTTTTAAGCTTTTTTGTGTTGGGACCACTTTATACTCTTAAAAATTATTGAGGACAAAAAAAGTAACTACTTGAATTTAATGAATTAGAAATTTAAACTGAGCCAGGTGTGGTGGTGCACGCTTGTAATCCCAGTACTTGGGAGGCTGAGACAGGAGGATCGCAGGTTTGCGGCCAGCCTCAGCTACTTAGTGAGGCCCTCCACAACTTAGTGAGACCCTGTTTCAAAATAAAGAATAAAAAATAGGGCTGGGGTGTAGCTCAGAGGTAGAATGCCTCTGGGTTCAATTTCCAGTACTGAAAAAAAAAAAGAAATTTAAACTGAAGACTTAAAAAAATTATTAATTTAATAAAACAATAATCCTTACAAAGTGGGTACCACTTTCAGCATAGGTAGTTCCAGTCATTTTCTCTTCTTAGTTAACATTCACATTCAATTAATTTTCTTTTTTGAAGTAGTAAAAATTTATCCCATTAATTCTCATTCAAGTGTGATGCAAGTTTAAATAATAAATAGACAAAAGGTTTAGATAAATCATGACAATATGGTGAAGCAAGTTAGGTCACATTCCACAATTTGTAAGACTGATATCCTAACTAATGAGTGCATCTATTATTGATAATATTGTTGACAAGGCTAAGTGCTTTACATATTATCTCATTTTTCATTCTTTATTATATGAGTTGATCCTCTCTCTCTCTCTCTTTTTCTCTCTCTCCCTCCCTCCCTCCCTTCCTTCCTACCTCATTTTTTAAACTATATCATTATGCAGTCACAGTCATTATATTACTTAGCGATTTGGTGCATCTATGTAAGATGCCTTACATCACTGGGAATAAATTTACTATGAGTGCTATTTATATGAACAAACTTCTCATAAACAGAAATAAGGAACCACAAAAAAGACAAGCTCTTATGTTTGTCTTATATGAGACAACAGATATACTATAGATCAAAAGACCAAGTATAATTAACTTCTGTTTGTAGCTAACTTAATATCTGCACATTATATATTCTTGTATTTTCTAAGCAACTCCCTGGCTCGTGGTTTGGGGGCAGAATGCTGTAAGTTTATACAATTAATACCTCTATAGATGTTTGTGGATATTGAAAGGAACATCACTTCCTACGCTGCACCTGAACAAAAAATGATAGTTAATTTCTTCATTCCTAGATTTTCTTGATTAAAAGAGAGACATAGTATACAGAGCAAAACAGACTAGAAAATCAGTGTTGATAGGGTGTCGATTCTGTCAGTACTGCTGAATGCGCTCCCCAGCAACTGACTTTTACATGGGTTGATTTCCCAGTGTGATGCATTTTATTATTTGATCCTAAGGACTGAACCCAGGGGCATTCTACCTCTGAGATACTCCCCTAGCCCTATTTTATTTTATTTGTATTTTGAAACAGGGTCTCACTAAAATGCTGAGGGCCTCGACAAGTTTCTGAGGCTGGCCTCAAACCTACAATCCTATTTCAGCCTCCCAAGTACTGGGATTACAGGCATATGGTACCATGCCTAGCTTTCAGTGTGACGGATTAAAAAAAAAAAAAACTAGGCAATTAAAAATATAGGAACCTAATCATTTTAAGGTCTATTCTCATCCCAGTTAAAGGTATAATCTTTACAAATATGTGTGTGTGCGTGTATATATAGATATATATACACAAACTGTAATACTATATATATAGTATTATACTATAATAATAGTATAATACTATATATATACATCGTTAACTATATATAACTATATATATAGTTAACTATATATATAGTTAACGATGTATATATATATTATATATGCATTTGATGTGGCTGCATAAGTATTTAAAATTAATAGGCATTACTTTGCATTTTCTCCATAAAGCCCAGTTGCTAGATGAGCATCTGTGAAATCCCAATTGGATATACTCTGACTAGTGCTAAGGTTAATGTAGTGGGAAAAGGGCTTCTGTTTATAGCATATTTATGAAACATATGGCAAATATTAACTAGGCTATATTAAATTATGTGACATAAAAAGCAACTTTATTATCCAGATAGGAAAACTGAAGCCAAAGAATAAATAAGGGGATGAAGTGAAAGTATGGACTCAAAATTAGTATTTCCCTTAATTACATGTATATATTTTAAAAAATAGCTTTTGGAGACAATCTCACAAATAATTTTCACTTAGAATTTTTTTTGCATTGTGTTAGGCACAAGTAAGAGAATGTTTCAGGACTGCACCTTCATGCAGAAGGTATAATTAATAGCAAGTTTTATTAAAAGTTCACTAAATTTTTCATTCCTTTATAATTTAAAAATAATTGTTGCCAGGCATGGTGGTGCGCGCTTGTAATCCTAGTCCTTGGGAGGCTGAGATAGGAGGATCACAGGTTCGAGGACAGCCTCAGCAAGTAGTGAGACTTTCATCAACCTAGTGAGACCCTGTTTCAAAAATAAAAATAAAATAGAGCTGGGGGTGTAGCTCAGAGGTAGAATGCCCCCTGGGTTCCACCCACAAAAAAAATTGTTAAGATTTTACTGTATTTAGTATGAGTCATTTTAAAATACAATATTTAAGGAAGATATATAATAAAAGAAGATATAGGTTAATGTTCTTATGTAAGTACATTTTTATAAAAACAATTTCATAAAGATCTAACAATTAGAAATGTGTAAAATTGTAAAATTTTACATAAACAAGATTCATAATTTTGTTTTAAATAGTCTCTTTGTGTATCAAAAAAAAAACCCACCTAGTTTAAAACACCTAATCTTGCTGGGCATGGTGGCACACGCTTGTAATCCCAGTACTTGGGTGGCTGAGACCGGAGGATCTGGATTCACGGCCAGCCTCAGCTACTAGTGAGGCCTCCGCAACTTAGTGAGACCCTGTTTCAAAATAAAGAATAAAAAATAGGGCTGGGGGTGTAGCTCAGAGGTAGAATGCCCCTGGGTTCTATCCCCAGTGCCGCAAAACAAACAAACAAACAAACAAACAAACCAAAAACACCTAATCTTTTGAATTTTATTCATTTTCAATATATTCGAAAATAGCAATACTTTTTAAGAGAAATTTTAACCAATAGAAGAGTAAAAATGTTAGCCTATTATATACTTTCGTAGTATTAAATAATGATAAGAGCTGAACTGTCTAGGTTCAAATCCTTCTTCTACCAATTACCAGCTATTCAAATTTGGCAAATTACATAACCTCTCTGTGCTTCAGTTTCCTGATCTGTGAAATGGGGCTAACACAAACACCTGCCTCACAGTCCATGATGACGACTACATGAGTCAATACATCAGGTCACTGGGACAATCCTTGGCATGTGGCATGAGTTCAATAAACATTAATTACTTTTGCTATTATTAATAGAGTAAATTAGAAATGTCATTCTAGAGAATACATCTGAATATGTAACTATTTTTTTGAGTATAGGTATCTTTTTCTACAAAATGAAACATTTACACTTTTTATATTAAATGACTACTTTGGTGTGTGTGTGTATGTGTGTCAAGGGTAGGGGGTCACAAACTGAAAAAAATAAGCACAGTAATAATCTTAACTTCCAGGTGAAACAGAAGTAAGAACAAATGGTCATTCTTGGATACTATGCAAATTTGAGTGAATAACTGATATATTTTTCTATGATTCCTTGCAGATATCATGGAGATCAGAACAGTGGCAGTGGGGATTGTGGCAATCAAAGGGGTAGAAAGTGAATACTATCTTGCAATGAACAAGGAAGGAAAGCTCTACGCCAAGGTATTCATTTGTAGCTTAGACTTAATTTTTCAAACTTATTTTTGTTAAAAACATTTTGCCTTTCTGAAAAGTAAAAATGGAATTAATTTCTCTCCAATGGTATAGTTTAATAACTTCATTGCAACACTTCATACTCAAGCATTAGGGGGGAAATGATTTCTGTGAGATGTTTGACAATTTGCTTAAGCTATTTGAACTTCGGTTTTTTTCATCTGTAAAATTAGTCTGAATAACTTTCATGTGCATTTACACTTGAAATCTAAAATTTCCATCTGTTGGTATTAAAGCTCTTTTTGTTAAAGTTCACCCATCTGCATATTGCTGACATGAAAATTCTTGGAGAAAAATCCTGAAATGTTCAGTTCATTTATCAGCATCAATCTCACAATCATGGGCTTTGAACTATAAGCATTCACATTGTTCCCACTTTATTACAATGTGAAATATGTAACAGTTCATCCTACAATAATAAAGTATAATCCACTCTCCTTTGTATAACTTAGCATAATGGCTGGCATAGGCAAATTACATAATAATATGGATTTAATTGAATGAATGGTTGCATGGGTGAACAAATAAATTTTTATTTCCTGTTACCATTGAATACAATACAATGTACTATGAAAGAAGAAAAGTTGTGCAATATGTTCCTCAACTGAGGGAGGCTTTACTAACCTCACCAAATTTCCAGTGGTTAGAGAATGAATGACTTGGCATAGCTATATGTGAGCTACTAAACAGGGAGAAATAGGTCCTAATACTAAAGAACAGTAGAAACTGACTGCCAAAAATTGACATTTTGAAGTAATGCTGCAAAACTATATATGTAGTATGTTATCTTTTTTGTTTTAAATTTAAGATGCTTTTTTGGCTAATAAACTACATAGATACACCTACTAAAGTTCAGCTCACTCTGAGGTTTAAAAAAAGTCATATCTGCTTTAATTCTACCAAATGTTACCTGCTCGGTCCTTGTTTAATTGAGCATCTTCAAAACTCATGTGAATAATGTTTATTGTTTTAACAGAAAGAATGCAATGAAGATTGCAACTTCAAAGAATTAATTTTGGAAAACCATTACAACACATATGCATCAGCTAAATGGACGCACAGTGGAGGAGAAATGTTCGTTGCCTTAAATCAAAAGGGGGTTGCTGTAAAAGGGAAAAAAACGAAGAAAGAACAAAAAACAGCCCATTTTCTTCCTATGGCAATTACCTAATCATATATGGTATATAAGAAACCAGTTCCAGCAGGGAGATTTCTTTAAGTGGACTGTTTTCTTTCCTTTTTCTTTCTTTTTTTTTTTAAGTAACCAAGAAAGGCTGGAAAACTACTGAAAAACTGATCAAGCTGGACTTGCGCATTTATGTTTATTTTAAGAGACTGCATTAAAGAAAGATTTGAAAAATATACACAAAAATCAGATTTAGTAACTAAAAGTTGTAAAAAATTGTAAAACTGGTTGTACAATCATGGTGTTAGTAATAGTAATTTTTTCTTAAATTAATTTACCCTTAAGAGTATGTTAGATTTGATTATCTGATAATGATTATTTAAATATTCCTATCTGCTTATAAAATGGCTGCTATAATAATAATAATATTAATAATAATGCAGATGATGTTATATAAGATATGTCAGACCTAAAGGCTGCTGGAATGATTTGTCAGATAATCAAGCCAATACTAACTATGGAAGATGAGCAGTATTTGAAATAACTTCCAGTGGAAAATGATAAGCCATTTAAACGCTAATCAGAAAAAAGGAATATTCTCAAAAAATTTATATGGAATTTAATCAAATAGGTAGTTTTACAAAATTATTGGCTTAGAATATGCTTGTACCTATTAACAAGAACAAAATTCCTAGTGCTGCTCAAATTGAAAGGGTATTGCTAAAAAGTCTTGTATATAAAATAGCAAAAATGACAATACTATATTTCATCTCACTTGCCACAAAATAACATTTTATACCTAAAAGTAAAATTCAGAAATCTTTATGTTTTGTTTTCAAGTAACATAATCTATCTTTTATATAATTCATATTTGGGAATATGGCTTTTAATAATGTTCTTCCCACAAATAATCATGCTTTTTTCCTGTGGTTACAGCATTAAACTCTATTTTAAGTTGTATTTGAACTTTATTGTTTTGTTATTTAAGTTTATGTTATTTATAAAAAATACCTTAATAAGCTGTATCTGTTTCATATGCTTTTAATTTGAAAGGAATAACAAACCCGTCTGGCTGAACTGCAACTTTCCCCTCCCCGTTGTGACCAACACCAAGTCTGGTACACAGCACTTGGGCCAGCAAATCCTGGATGGCAGACAAAAATGAGAGCCTGCAGCGATGCTTACAATAGATGTCTCACAGGGACTGATACAAATATGTGAAAAATGTTTTGCCACAATGCTCTTGCCAATTAAATTGGATCATATAAGTAAAATCATTACAGATAAAGAAGTTATAGGATTTTAAAGGTAGAATATATCTGAGTGCATGAGTACTAAAGTATCATATTTAAAACTATATATATTTAAAGTTAGTAATTTTCTAATTTCTAGAAATATCTGCTATCCTAAAGATGGAAACATTGAAAGTTATTTTCCTGTTAGATGGCAAAAGCACAATACCCCGAGCAAAGGATACAGTTAGGGATGTGGGGCCCTTAATACCATGAAGGCTTCATGTTAGGCCACAGATATCAGGCTTATTAGAAACATGAATATCTTCTTCAAAATTCTTTCATTGACATCTGCTGGTACCACTTTATACATTCTCCAATGAGAGGTCAACATTTATCTGAATTAAATTGTTGGTATGCAAATCACTGTGTATTTAATTTCAAAATGTTTGTAATTTAAGTCCCTTTACATAAAATATTATTTGGCAATACATTTATAGGTGAGACTTGTATGAAAAGTCGTTTGATTTTCTTACAGCTCACCAACACGATTAGGATGCACGAAGCTAGAAAGAATTGCCTTCTCCAGATACCCTCTGGGGAGATGGTGTCAACGGTATTCTCAACTATTATCTGATTCAAGGACCTTGCTAGTCTAAGGCCCTAGATCAGGCTTCTGTGACCATATCCAGGGAAAAGGAGGACTTGTATTTTCATATCTGTTTCCTTAGTACCTAGCAGAGTGTTTATCCATTCAATGTTTGAATTCATTCAATGTTCGAATATCAAAGACAATTTATATTAAAACTAATTTTACTTTATTCTAAAAAGTTGGAGTGAAACATGATTATGCAGAAATTTAAACAGAAATAGTGTACCTATACATATAAGAAGAACTATAGTTACCATCAAATTATACAACAGTATTGAATTAGGCAAAACTGATATTCAGTAGTAAATCCACTTCTAGTAGTATATAGGTCATCTAAAATATTTCTAAAAACATTTACTTTTAATTCTTGTTTTTATCCTAACTTTTACATTTATCAGGCAAATTTTAGAAAATAAAATCTGCTTCAGTTATATACACTTAGAATTCTAGAATCGTAAAACTGTATGGGGTCTTCATCCTTCCTACTCATTTATAAATCAGGAAATTGAGATTTTGATATGCCAAGGCCATGCAGCTGGATAGATGCAGAACTATCATAAGAGTTTAGGTCACTTCGCATGGACTTCTTACTCTTAGATTATTAAGATTATTAGCTAGCATCTCTTGTTCATGTTTTTTATTTCTACTGAGATAGGATCTTTGCATTTGCAAACAAATGTGACCCACTTAGCAATTCATATACATATACTGTGATGATTTGATTCAAAAGGAGAGAAGAAATGCAATTTCCGAACCTGATTTCTATTCAACTTTTTTTGTGCATCCCTTTATTTATAAGCAGTGTGCAAAATATCATTATAAACAGAGTAATCCTTTCTAAAATGTTCTTTAAAAATTAGATAAATATATGGGTTCGCAACAATTAGGAAAGAAAAACTAAATAAAAATATGAAATGTAAATAAAATAAATAATAAAATACTTTCAGTGCAATAAGTGAACTAAAATGTTTTAACACAGGTAAACCATAATATAAATTGACAGCCTTTGAGTTGGTTATAAATTCAATCTAATGACAGAAGATAAAGGGAGCTGGAGATAAATTCTTAAGAGTTTATATCTCTTAGAATTTTCTTTTCTGGTTCCTCAGAGTGCCAAAGAACATAAAGATGGACCCAGCAGTGGTAAAGCAATTCTGTAAGTACAAACACCCTGAAGCTGGGCCCCTCACAATTTTCTATGGAAATACCGATAATGGTAGAGGTACAGAATGAGTCTCTAGGGAATAATTCAAAGATGGCCCACCAAAGAAAATTTCTTGAATACCTTTGCCCCAAAACTCATGTGACTTTTGAATTTTACTCCAGAATACATTTGTGTTTAATATGAAGATGTCTTTGGTTAACACCAGTGAACAGAACTGATGCTTCAGAAGACATATAAGGTCTGTCACAAGGCTTCATTTACACCACGACCCCATTGCTGTATTCTTGGGGATGAATAAGTTACAAGAGATCTTCTACCTCCTGTATTCCAACTTTACACATACATAGTATAAGGCTACAGAAAAGTTCACTGTGTACAGGAACGATATTAAAAACATTTAACAAGAGGTGTTGTGTGCATATACGAATGTATCACTTTGAGTCTCACTATAATGTATAATTACAAGGCACCAGTAAAATTCTAAAAAAAAAAAGAAAAAATGAGCAGCCAGTATGGGGTGGTTACTGGCCAATTAGAATATACCCCGGATCCATCGGAATGGATGCAGGCAACTATGGCTAACTTGTGGATACCAGATAATTATTAAACATGACCATTTTTGTGATCATCTCAAAACAGAGTTTTGGGAAAATATCTATTAATTGGTTTCTCTGGTTTGAGTTCTTAATTGTATTTTAATATGAAATAGTTCATTAAAACTCCATTTCTGTTTCAGCATTGTTGTCAGTCTACACTTTATTCTTCCCTTTTTATTCCACTATATTTCATTATATTTATTCAACAAAGCTGCTGCCTTCCATGAAGGCGACCTGCTTCTTCAGGCCGACCTGTGTTCCCGCCCATCCTCCGACACTGAATGGCTCGTCAAGAAAATTTACTAGCAGTTCCCCTAGAGCAACATTTTAGAATTAGAGAGTGCAACTGCTCAAAATGGAAACCACAGCTTTTAAAAATAACTCAATTTCAAGGGTGATGTCACTTTGTTTACACTTACGGGGAGGATATTACTCAAGGGCATAAATACAAGATTATGAAGATCACCGTGGGCCAGCTTACAGGCTGCTTAAAACGAGTCATAAACTATATGTTTTTGAGGCCACCACCATAGGCTATGTTTCCATAAGGCCTATTAAGAGTAATTAATGGCTTTCAGTAATGAGCCATTCAGCAGAAAAACAGAGAGAATAGGCATATTCTCTGTGGAAACATTTTTGATCCATACCTGATGGATATTTTTTTTTTGAGGTACCGGGGATTGAACCCAGGGGCGTTCTACCTCCACGCTACACCCCCAGCCCTATTTTTTATACTTTATTTTGAAACCAGGTCTCACAAAGTTGCGGAGGGCCTCACTAGGTAGATAGAGAGAGAGAGAGAGAGAGAGAGAGACAGACAGACAGGGAGAGAGAGAGAGAGAGAGAGAGAGAGAGAGAGAGCGAGCTGAGGCTGGCCGCAAACCCGGATCCTCCGGTCTCCACCTCCCAAAGTATTGGGATTACAAGCGTGCGCCACCACGCCCGGCTCCTGATGGATATTATATGGTCCTTTCTTACTTGGAAAAAATAAGAAAAGATTTGCACTATGGTTCAGACTTACTAGCCTGAGTTGTGCCTTCTCAGACCTTCTAATGTAGCTGGAAAACCAAAAACATCACTTTCCTTTCACGTGTTGGAAATTATGCTGCCTTCATACTCAACTTGAACCCCCCCCCTTAACTGCCCTGACTTAAGACAGTAAATCACAGATGTCAGTTGAATTTCCTTTGGGCCACAGAGAGTTTTGTCCTATAGGGTGGAGGTAATCTGTCATGAGTTGTCCAAGACCATCTGAGCATAAGAAAACCTAAAAAGGCTTGGCAGCCATCGATGTCAATGCTAAATGCACATCCGAAACACTTGGGAATTTTTTTCTTTTTTAAAAAAATGAAGCATAGGCCCCATTCCATGCCAATTGCATCTGTATAGATAATATGGGGCACAAGTAGTGGTGTTTCTGTGTGTGTGTGTGTGTGTGTGTGTGTGTGTGTGTGTGCGTGCGTGTGTGTTAGTTCCTAGGAACTGAACCCAGGGGCATTCTACCTCCGAGCTACACTCCCAGCCCTTTTCATTTTTGAAACAGGGTCTTGCTAAGTTGCTAAGTGTCTAAATTGCCAAAGCTGGCCTTGAACTTGCAATCCTCCTGTCTTAGCCTCCCAAGTACTGGGATTACAGGCATGAGCCACCACGCCTGGCTAAGGAATGGTGTTTTTATCATTCCCCAGGAAGTTCACATGTGCCTCTGCAATTGAGAACTAATTAGATAAATGGGAAAAAAAGTGAAACACTTTAGGTCTTCATTTTTGTCTCTTCCTTAAACACCTAGAAGAGCCTTATCTCCCCCTCCACTGTATGCATATGCCACATTTTCATTATCCATTCATCTGCTGAGGGGCACCTGGGTTGGTTCTATAATTTGGCTATTGTGAGTTGCGCTTCTACAAACACAGGTATACAAGTATAGTATGCTGACTTTAATTCTTTTGGAAAAATACTGAGGAGTGGTATAGCTAGGTCATATGGTGGCTTCATTCCAAGTTTTTTAAGAAACCTCCACACTGATCTCCATAATGGCTGTACTAATTTAAAACCCCACCAACAGTGTGTAAGAGTTCCCATTTCCCCACATCCTTGCCTTTCGTCTGAATTGTTCCCACTCTCTGGAATACTTCTACTTTTCGCTGTCAGTGCACATCCTCCTCTGCCTTTAAGGATAAAGCTCAAGTTAAGTGAGCCATTCTAAGACTTATCGCTGCCCCACAATGATGTTTTTTTTTTTCTGAATCCCTTTTCACTCTAGTTTAGTAACTTCTTATGCACATACAAACACACAGGCATGAACATACACGCATACATATTTACTGGTATACACAATGTTTATGCATATATATTTTAATCTACTCTAGGTAAACAAGCATATATTGAAAATCTACCAGGCTTGTGTCAGGCACTGTATGATAAATATGTATTAAGCATGATAAAAATCAACATAGCTATTACCTTTTAAAATTCCCCATGAACTCTAGTAAGGAAATAGAGCCTTGAAAAGTACTTAATAATATTAATACTTGCTGACTAACTGATATGAATAGCCTATAAATTATATATAAAAGGATTTTAGGCATGTTTCCATGCCTACACAAATAATCTTATTTATGCCTATGCAAAGGTCAGTGTTATATATCTATGAAGTCTTTTAAAATCTGTTTTTAAAAATGTTAACAAGTGCATCAATCACTATGAGGTGAAAACATGTCTATACTCTTGTCAGTCACAGTTTTGGCAGCACAAGATATTTCAGATAGCACTGATAGCAATCCTAGTCTTATACATAATTTAAATAGAATCCATTTGGAAAATCAAGAGTTGAAGATTCAGCAGTTCTCACTTATAGGCTTCAATAAAATTATTTATTATTTTTTAGCTCTCCCCCTCTCCTTATTCTTTTCTGCCATTGTTTGACTACGTGACAGTGCTTGGCTCAATTACATTTAAAATTTCTATGGTTTACAATGTTAACTGTTCATATCTGTTGTTAATTGTTCATTGTTTCTATTACTTAACTAGCTATTTATTTTTCTAATACTTATGATATTTCCCTGTAATGAAAAAGTGTTAATTTCTTGCTAATAAATATTTCTGATTAGCTCCATTCACTCTGTTTCAAAAATAATTCTGGATTTTTTTCCCTTTTACCAGAGATATATTGATCATGTTTTAACTTATGATGGTGATATTATTACAGGTGGTGTTTTATTGTCTTCTACATACTAATGTAAAAATTTTCTACATTAATATACATCGTCCTTATGATTGGGACAATAATCAATAATGGCAAACATGATTTTTTTTGGTGGTTCTGGGGATGGAACCTCTGGGCTATGCCCCCAGCTCTATTTTATTTTTTTTATTTGGAAATAGAGTCTTGCTAAGTTGCTGAGAGCCTCACTAAGTTGCTGACTTCAAATCTGAGATCCTCCCATGCGTGCTCAGCCTCCCAAGTACTGGGATTACAGGCATGCACCACCATGCCCGGCTCAAACATGATTTTTTTCAAAAATAATTTCTCCCCATTGCTTTTATACAAGTGGAAGAGTGAGATGTTGGTGACTTATTGATGCAATCAGTAGCATGGTCTTTTATATAAATGATCAAATTTTACTCTATTAAATTAACTTCTGAGATTCCAAAATAATGTAGTCCTTGTTTCCAGTGTTCGATCAGTGGGTATATATCCTGCATCCTCTTGTTGAACCCGTCCCTTTGACTTGCTAGTAATTACCAAGACTGCTAAATTCTTCTTGCCTACTGTCTTCACACTCCTCTCTTCCTCATTATTTCCATGACTCCATTCACTTGTGCTTAAAGTTTGACAATAGCATCCTATTTGTTTTTCTGTTTCAAAGTCCCACTGTCTTAAATACTGCCTAGTTATCTTATATTTCCAAAATGCCTCTTAAACTATGTCAGTTCCCATTTGTGGAACTCATGTTGTCTCCCTGTTGCCCAGTAAGTTTGGTCAAAATTCTTTGTACTAGAAACCAAAGCTCGTGGTGGTGCACGCTTGTAATCTCAGTACTTTGGGAGGCGGAGACCGGAGGATCCGGGTTCGCGGCCAGCCTCAGCTCTCTCTCTCGCTCTCTCTCTCTCTCTCTCTCTCTCCCTCCCTCTTTCTCTCTCTCTCTCTCTCTCTCTCTCTCTCTCTCTCTACTTAGTGAGGCCCTCCACAACTTCGTAAAACCCGGTTTCAAAATAAAGTATAAAAAATAGGGCCGGGGGCGTAGCGCAGAGGTAGAACGCCCCTGCGTTCAATCCCCGGTACCGAAAAAAAAAAATAGAAACCAAAGCTGTCAACCAATTGTTTCCACTTATATTAGGGTCTGATTTCTTCATTGCTCAGAAACTTCACTGTCTCTTTGGAACATTGTGCATGCCATCTATACAAACCATATTTCATTTTGTCTTTGGGATTTATTTATATTGTCTACCATCTAGACTATTTCAACTTTTCATTGCAAATCCATAACGTGTTCTGACATCAAAGAAAAAAATCAAGATTCTCCTCTTTAATGAACCATTGCCAGACTTAACCCTGCCTTATGATAATTTTTTTTACCATCTCTAAATTCACACTGCATTTCAGGCTATGCCATTCAGCTAGCATTTAGAAAATGTGTATCTGTGTTTCTTTCTCTCTGCCCCTCCATCCCCACTCATCTACTTAAGTATCAAATACACATGTGTGCTCACGTGCACACACACACACACACACACACACACACACACTTCATGGATCTATGCCTCCATCTTCTTCAGTTCCACAAATATATATATATGTAAATATATATATAATATATGATATGTTTTTATGTGTTTTGTATATGTATTTATGTGTGTGATCACTAGTACTAATGATAATAAAATGCATGCTTCAAAAATTTAAAAATTATATGACTTCGGATATATAACTAATTTTATGGTCAGGTTTGGAACAAATGAGCCTTTGGGACTGTTAGGAACCATAAGTGGTAGCTGAAGAATGTCAGGAAAAACACCTTTCTTAAATCTCTAGTAGGTCAAATGTAGAACATATGTACTAATGGTCTCACACTCCTGATGGCTGGATTAATGATTTTTTGACTTTATGTTAGGGTGAATGTGGTACATATTCCAGAGGAAGTACTCTTTGAAATTAGAACTTTGATCTTTTGCTGGGATATTTGCAGTATGATACTCTCTTGTGATAATGGGAAGCAGGCATGAACCACTATGCCCACTCTGCAACATTAAAACAAGCATAAACAACCAATACTCTATAGTACAATATGTTGCCAGTAATTTTGGATATAGGTATTCAATAAGTTCCCTGAGATATTTAATACTTTATTATAAAATAGGTTTTGTATTAGGTGATTTTGTCCAACTTCAGGCTAATGTAAAGTGCTCTGAACATGTTTAAGGTAGGCTAGGATAAGCTACGATGTTAATTAGGTTAGGTGTATTACATGCATTTTTTTTACTTAAAATATTTTCAGCTTATGGTAGATTTAATCAGGATATAACCCCATCATAAGTTGAGGAACGTCTGTATTAATTAGCATTATACTTTGGCCTCCATTTTTACAACACTTGAGTCTTAAATCTAAGTATACATACATTAAACAACTACCAAATCAGTATCTCCTTTGCCCCAGTGGGAAAGACACATGCAAACACACACACACAAAATAAGCAATGGGTTCAACAAGTTCAGTTGTTCTAGAGAAATGCACATTACCAAGAACTGCAATTTCAGAATTGTTCTTATTGTTAACTTTCTGGTTGACTTCTTTTTGTTTATGACAAGATCCAGTATTGTCCTCAAAGTCCATGTTGCAAGATGAACCTTATTAGTGAAAATGTTTCCCAATATTTTGTTAGATTTACACATTCTACTCATTTTTTTATGTTTTTATTGGTGCATTGTAGTCTCACATCACAATGAGTATCAGTTTGGTGTTTACATGCACACAGCTCTTGGTGTCCCCCCCCCCCCCC